>PVJX010007329.1:0-71738 GCA_004027295.1 Dolichotis patagonum | reverse complement strand
CCATTCTCTTAAGTGAAATAAACCAAACTCACAAGGGTAAATACCATATAGTCTCCCTAATATGAGATTTGATAAGAGTATATAAGACTTTATGGTAAGCAAGAGGCCCCATCTCATAGCTTCAAAGTCTTTCAAAGTTTTAAATCATCAGTTGGAATGGTGTTATCCTGTTTTGTTTGACTATATCATATGTGATGATGTGAACAGCTGTTTTGAAGAAAACATTATGACAGCTATTGCTGATTTAATATTATCCTTCTTAGAAGTCCTACCATGCTTTTTTGTTCTACTTCCATTGGTTCTATCTACCACATTGTGTCTTATTGGAATTTGAATATGTGTGATAGTTCAAACAAAGTTTTTTCTTTTTTATCAAAAATGAGATATTATAGTACCCATTGATCATTTTCTGTTGTTCGGTTCAGAAAGCCCTGTAATTCTTTCACTCTATGCATGGCTTTATACTATTGTGTTATGTTTGATATTATTGTAATTGAAACTATGCTCAACTATTCCAGAGTAAGAGATATGGTGTTAGATACTGTTGATGTCCAGTTGACTCAATGTAAAGTACTGTGTTGCCTATGTTGTCCTGTTGTGATCTGCTCTGCACTGCCCCCTTTTGTTTTATTCTCTTTTAAATTAAAAAAAAATACATGGCATGTCATTATCTTCAAAGTAGTTACTCAGTGTATAAGACATAAGCCAGAAAAGATTCTTACAAAGAAAGAAACAGGTAATAACGCAAAACTTTCTGGGCTATATTCCCCACTGGAAGTCCGCAGAACACCTCAGGACTCAATCAAGTTATCAAAAAAAATTTGGTTTCTTTTGATCATCGGGTCGAGATTCCCATTTTCTAGCTGGCTATGGGTCAGGAGCCATTCTCAGCTCTAGAGTTCACCTGCTTTGCATGCCACGTGGCTGCCATGGACATTTTAGAACATGCCTGTTGCTGTCCTTTCCTGTGAAGGGGATGCCTCTCTGACGGCCACCTTCATGACCAGGAAAGATTAAAGGACTCAACCTAATCAGACCAGGCATATCCTCAGTAATTGCTTTCTCTGGTTCCGTCATCCATTATCACACAAACTGATCATGGGAATAAAAGTTGTCCTATTTACAGTCCCGGCGTCAATGTGGATGTGTGCACCAGAGGATAGCATCTCAGAGTTCATTTTAGAATTCTGCTGACTATAAAGTATGTTATTTTCTTCTCCTGTTATCCTGAAGAGTCCACCCTCTTGCACTGCCCCAAGTGACCTCCACTTTCTCACCTCAATGAAAAGCTTATTCTCTGCTGAGCCTCTCTTTATCTGCACCATGATTTGGGAAACAGACCCCTGCAGAAAGCTGGCATGATTGGAAGGCTTATCCCATGTGGTTTTCATCCTCAAAGAGCACAGCATTATTTATTCAGTGCTCTATAATATATACTCATGAATACTCACCTCAGAAGACAGGTCCCATAGTAGTGATTTCAGCCTAAATTGAAGATCGATGGGAAATACTTTTATGAAGAAGTGAGTCATACAAATATCTAAGAAAAAAATGGTAACAGTAATATATGCTTGTTACTCTTACAAAAATACATTATGCAAATTGTACATAATAATAACACTGTTATAAAAGATACATCATTCATTCAGAGATGTATTTGTGCAATGAAATTGACTCATATCCAAAGTTTTATTTTCCATGTATAGCCTTGGTAAATATCAGAAAAAAGAGGCCAGATGCATGTGCGTGCACACACACACACACACACACACACACACACACACAGTCAGCTAGGTCATCAGTGACTTTGTCTTTGTGATTTGCATGAGCTGTCAAGGTAATAATTCATTGCTATGGCTCAGACATTATCTTATGATATGATGTATATTACTCTCAAATACATTTCTTCACATTTGATTTTGCCCTTTATTTTTAAGTTAATATATCTAATCCTATGTCTGACTAAAAGAAAAATTGAAATTAACATGTCTAAAATATAATTCTTGAGAATCATCCTCCACCTCCCCCCAAAAGATGTTATCTTCTTTTTATCACAAATCTCCCCTAGCTTACTTAGTAAATGACAGTTCTATTCTGTTAGGCTAAAAGCATGAAGAAATATTTTACTTCTTTTATATCATACTGATATTTGAATCTTTTTAGCTTTACTTTTCAATCTTGAACCCTATCAAATAGCAAGATTTGTTGCCTCAGTTTCAAAATATGTTCCAAATTTCACTTCTCATCCTCACCAGAGCTGTTACTTGGGTGCAGTCATCAGAATTTTTCACTTATTATAACTACTTAAGTCTTTTTATATTCTTATTCATGGACTCAAAAGATTCTTCTCACAACAATCAGATACCCTAAAAACATGAGTTGTAAACACCTTGCTTAGTACCCTCCTGCTTCCCTACTCTACCTGGAAAAAAACGTGAATACTCTTAAGGTTTACAACTACCCTGTATACTTTCCTAAACTTCCCATCTACCATACTTCCTCCGTTTTCACTGTGGTAGGCACACAGATCTTACAGCTCGATGAGCAAATCAAACATCCTCCTTAAACCAGGCCTTACGTTTGATATTTCTTCTCTTTGGAAAACTTTTATTCTGAAGTGCTTATGGTTCTCTCCCTCATCTCAGTACAGTTACAGTTCTACAGAGAAGCATGCCTGGCAGTGATCCATCTTGACTTTGCTCCTAGCATTGATCACCTTTCGACCTCACATCATAGAGTACATCAGTTTCCTGATATTTCTCTTCTACTACCACAGGAAGTCAAGGAAGACAGAGATCTGTCTGCCTTGTTTAATGTTGCACCCCAGCAAGTTTAACTTATGTTGGTGATGATCGTAGGCAGTACATAAATGAGGACAGGAGTGACTAAACGTTTTTCTGCTGCAGAAACCTTATCTCAATACTGTGACAATTGAGACACAGAAAAATTACTCTCTGTTACAGCTTGTGTGGGGAGCCACTAAAGCTGGAGATCGATCACACCTGTGGAGCTGGAACAAGGCCAGTCTCTGGAATAAAGAGCCCCAGTCCCTGGAATAAAGAGCCGCTGGGGTGAGCCATATGAACAAGCTGCTTCAACTCCAAGAATACGAGGAGTTTGGAGGCTGCCATGTAAACAGGCTGCTAGGCAGAGAAGGATCAGGGGACACCAACCCGTGAAATGTATAAATAAGTGCCCTGTAGGGGTTGAGCAGTTCCTTTCTTCCCACCCAGAGAGAAGGCTCCACCCGACCTCAGCTTTCTGTACTCTGACTCTTACCTTTATTTCTGCATCTTCCCCCACTCTTCCACCAAGTAACTTTAAGAGCTGTGCTGGGGCAGAAGGATGATGCTTAGACATCCCGCAAAGCCTCCTGTGCTCACAGTGGGGTTTTTAGGTGATTGGATCATGGGTCTGTAATAGTGGATTAGCTCATTGATTGGTTTTGCACAGTTTTGGGTATGGATGATAGACTTAGTAAAGAGAAAACACCCACCCTGGATGTGGGCGGCACCTGTCAACAGGCTTGCTGCCTGGCTGGAATAAAGAAGGAAAAAGAAGGAAGTTTCATTGCTTTCTGCTTGCTGTGTCTGTCTGTAATGCCACCTGCCTTGAAGCCAACTGACTATGAACTGAAACCTCTACAAATTGTGAATGAAAATAATCATTTACTCCTTTAACCTGTGTATGCTGTGTATTTTGTGCCAGCAATGAGAAAATAACTAAGACACTCTGATAAGTTGCAATTACTTTCTATATCAAAGAACAAGTAATCAACACAGATTTTAAATAAAGGACTTTGAACAGAGAGTGTGCAGATATATACTGTATCTCTTGTAAACTACACAAACAACCTGTTACTTGTTTTTTCACATACTGCAGATAATTTGTGCTGCATGCCTTTTGAGAACAGAGATCCCATGGTTTTTAAGATGTGTGTCAGTAATTTTCAAAAGATTTCCCTGCAACTTTTCCCCATTGGAGAATAGCTGCTCTTCAATCTGTCTTTTCATTCTTCTCTTTATTAATAACTTTTGAAATGATTATTACCATCAAATGCAGATAAGCACATTTCATTTTTTCTTTGTAAATTAACAAGATGCTGACTTCTGTGCCACATAATGAGACAGATTTAGAGTTGCTGCAGGTTAAATTATCTCTTATGAGGAGCTTTCTAATTACAAGTTTGTGTCTTAGGATGGAAGGTAAGCCAATTTGAGATCTTTATTAGTTTGTCTTTTGTTGGCATTGTTGCATTTTTCTCTTTTCCCAGATGAAATGCTTCACAAGTTTTACTTCATTTACTAATTAGGTTCACAATTGCCAGTTAAGTTAAATTTCAAAGTACCAATCACATTTTATATTTTAATTTGAAATATTATCACTAATTAGCAGTTTTTACTTATTAAATTATGTACAAATTATGATAATTCAGTTCAAGTTTTTAAATCTAAAGATATTTAATAATTGGAATAATAATCATTAGCTTATGTTCAAAGTTAATATGTTAAGTTAGCAAAGTCATGTGACATTGCATCTATAAAATATATGACCTGACAAGTGTGAGGCAGTGAGTTAAATTTCCAGTACCCCCAAAGAAAGAAAGAAAGAAAGAAAGAAAGAAAGAAAAAAGAAAACTCCTTGAATAAAATAAGCTTAATTCATTGTACTTGCTAGGAGTGGCTTATTATCTAGTTATGCTATTGAAGAAAGATAATTATAGTATTCTGATAAAAGTAAAAAAAAAAGCATGTAACATACATAAAATTATTCAATGTATCTTTTCTGTGAATGAGTTACCTGGGGGTAACTAATTAGCATTCTTCTGAATGAGACAATACAATGGAACATAATGACTCTGTTGAGGCATAAAAATGAAATTTCAATTTTAAAAAGTTTTGAGATCTGGACTTTGAAAGTTTTTCAAAGATCTATTTTTTAAACTGACTTTTGTAAGTATTTTGTGAACAATTCTGTTGACAAATATTTTTTAACTAACATATTAGAGACACATCAAAATGATCTACAAAATGTTACCATTGTGTTGGATACATAATATGCTATAGAATGAATATAAATGGTCTCTGGTCTTTAAACCTCAATTAATTATTTCTATGTACTTGTTAATGAGCAGTCGATATTTCTACACCTATCTTTTGGAACAGTCTTTTTTGAAATGTATCCAAATTCTTACAAATTTTTAAGCAGTAAATTTGCAACATTTTTTCTTTCCTTTGAGGTGTCAGAGGGAGGAAAGAAATAAAATGAACAATGCAATCTCCATATATTCACATTAATAACAGAACTAGTCACAAACTAACAGTACTTGCTTGTGGAAAAGTCTATTTACACAAGAGGCATTTAGCAGGTTGTACCAGGTTATCTGGTAGAGGTATCAGTTCAAGGGAAAAATATCAAGCTTTTTTCTTGTGTGTAGCACCCTTGAATGTATCCCTTATGTTATATAATTATCTAATAGAAGACAGAGGTGGTTTATGATACAACCAGTTTCTTGTGTGAGGGATATAGTTGTGTGTATTATGCTGGACCACTCTGTGTTTGCCTGAACATTATAATTATTTATGGGATAAATATTACTAGTGAAGTTATATTACTGGATTAAATTTCTGATTCCTGAAGATGTGACCATATGGGTTTTGTGTATGTATCTAATATGTTAGATCTACTACATGACAGACCAAGTAGTTTTTAAATATCACATAGTAGGATAAACAATATAAGTCATAATAACTACAAATAGCTATTAGTTAAGTATAGTGGGCAGGAAGAAATTGAGCTGGCATAGTGGAACACACCTGTGATTCCAGCACTCAAGGAAATGCGGACAGAAGGATAGTGAGATCGATCCCAACTAGAGCAAGTTACCTACTCAGTGAGACCCATGTTAAAATAAAAATAAAAAAGTAGAGGACATAGCTCTGTGCCAAGGCTCTGAGGGGACTCCCTAGAACAAAAGAGAGTGAGAGATGGCAAAGAGGGAGAGGGGGAGGGAGAGGCATCAATCAGTCCTGGTGCTGGCACAAAGATTCCTAAAGATTCAGTCATTATTTTACAATCTAATAACTCGTGCAATCTAGATATCATTTATCTATTAGATATGTATATAAGAAAATTCAAGTTTCATTATAATTTGTGGAAAACGTGAAACACAAAATCCATTAGCTTGTTCTACATAGATGGTAAAGTGGGAAACAAAAACTGAAATCAAGATATTAACTGCAATCATATTTGTTTCAATACTATTATGTCCTCCATTTTTATCAGCATTTGTTCTCTTATATTTCAGTTTTCTTATTTTACTTACTCCTAGTTTTTTTTAATCTGACCATAGCCATATGACATTTTTCCCTACCCATATATTCCCTTTCACAGTCCTCTCTACAAATGACCTGTTAGTTTTTTCATATATATGTATGTATAAATACAAGCTTTTACATTTCTTTATTTCCTTTTTCAAGTTCAAAATGTGACATTCTATTAACTAAAATACTTCTTTCTTCTTAGAAATATTAACCATCAATTCTTAAAGAAAAGAAAAACTGAAATAGAAAATCTTATTATTCAAAGAGATATACATAGTTTTTATTTTGATGAGGAAAGATTTCTCATAAACTCATTTGGTAATTTACTAATCTCTCCACTCCTCCCTTCTTCCCAAATTCCTGCTCAATTCTTGCCTACAGTACAACCTATCTGATGAAAATGTTTACAGGTTCTCAGGGAATATGAGTAAATTTTCTTCGCTGTTTCATTTTCTAAATCTTCCTGTGTCACATTTAATATTCTTAGTGGGAAGTCTTCTTGAGACAAATTACTAAATGGTTAACTCATTGTAATTGTTTAATATTCAGAGTAGCATATGTGCCCTAATTTGTACTACTTTATTGACACTAAAATAACACATTTGGATTTAAATATTAGTTTGTTCAGAAATAAAGTGAGGAAAAGTGTGTGTGACAACTAGTTCCTAAATCTCTTTAGAGATCTCCATAAACCTTTATTTATTTAAACTATGTATAGCCAGGGCTGGGGATTTAGCTCAGTGGCTTAAGCACCTGCCTGGCAAGTGCAAGGTCGTGAGTTTGATCCCCAGTACAAAAAAAAAAAAAAAAACTATGTATAGCCCCCACATGGTGTGTGTGGCTTATGGGAAGGGTAAATTGCCTTCTTATTGTTTGCCTCCCAGACACAGCATGGCTTCTGTGGACTCCAGGGTAGGGCAGGGCGCAGAGAGGAACCGGTTTGCCCTTCCCTCGAGCTGACCAGCAAGCAGGCTGAGAATCAGTGCCGCGCTCTGCCCTGGTAAGCAAGCGGCTGGTTTGGAGGGCAGGCTGAGTTGAATTTAAAAGTGCACTGTCTCTCTTTGTTAACCTATTTATTTATATACTTTATGTCTGATTAGATTGAAGACTAGTGATGGACTTCCAGACTCATCACTGCATTCATTCACTCATTCCTTTATTTATGCACTCACTTTTCAAAAATGTACTGAAAATTATTCAAGTTGTTATAAAGAAAGAGAAGAGAAGAGAGAGAGAGAGAGAGAGAGAGAGAGAGAGAGAGAGAGAGAGAGAGAGAGAGAGAGAATTAGCTCCTGTGGTTGATTATGGAAGCCAGCAAGTCTAAAGCTTCAAGGCAAACAGGCAGCAGGCTGAAGACACTGGGAAGAGCTGGTCCTGCAGTGCAGGAGGGCGGCAGTCCAGATCTCCTCACCTCAGGAGACCTCAGCCTTTAATAGTAAAGCCTTCACCTGATAGGCTGCGGCTCGCTTTCCTTAGGCAGGGTGATCTGCTTCATTCAAAGTCCCCCGCGAACGACACCTACAGTATATCATCATAGCCACACTTAGTGTTTGATCAAACGTCTGGGTATTGCAGCAACCCGTTGTGACACACAGAATTAACCATCGCACTGAGTTTGAAACATGAGAAGCATGCCTAAGAATGACACCTCCATTGAGCACACAGTCTACTATTGCAAAGTGAGAGGGGAGGGGAGGGACAGACACAAGGTCAGCTAACCAGATTACCATGGTACAACACAGTAACAGATCTACACAAAATATCAAGAGAGCTGAGAATCGGAAGTGATAATTTTGCTCAAATAAATAAGAGGTGCATTGGTGCTCAGTATGCGTCCCTCTCATCCAGAAATGTGGCCCAGAAGAGCAGTAAAGCTCTGGTTAGGGAGGAGTATAAAAGAGATGTGCAAAGCTCCACCTTGGAGCTCTTATGGGACTTGTTCTAGGTTCAGGTCCAAAATATTTGAATACTTAAGTTCAAATTTGGTTTTATAGTGAAATTTGTTATGCATAGAGTTCTTAGTTTAAGATGTTTTTAAATCGCTTTCTCTGATAGATTTTGCTTTATAATCATAATATCTGAGTATTTGTTCAATTAAACATGTATCATTTTTGGAAGCTTTATTTTCACTGCTTTAGATCATGAGCGATCCAATTTTTCCATCTGAGATTTTCATAGTGGAATCATTGTTTCAGTAAGTCACATTTTTGGGTGGGAAGATTGTCGTTATTGCAGGATTTTGGCAGCTAAATTCCCTCAGCACAGTGGGTCGTTCTCAGCACACTGCATTAGAGAAAGAGTTCCATACCCTTAGGGTTTGTTTTTAAAGTTACTTTGTTCAGCAAAGAAATGAGTCACATTTCTGAAAATAAATCTATTTCTTTCAAGATGTAGTTTAAAGGATCATTGACAAATCAAGTTAGCTACTAATTAGCTCTTTTATTAAAATTAGTATATTTTTCAATGTGTTAATGTAAATAGCACACCATCCATTCAGACTTTACAAAGGGGAATGTTAAATACCATTTAACCACTGAATATTGGCAAGAATTTGCAGGATCCTACCTCATTCTGAATTATGCTTGCTGTTTTTTCCTGCTTGGACATTGGCATCATACTTCCTTGATCTGTTCAAGACTTGTTAACTTTCAAAGTCCCAGGGGCCTATTTTTAAGGCTTTCTCCTTGGTGCCTAGCAAACTTGTTCCCTGTGTCTCCAGGGCTTATCCTCTTCAACATTCAAGCCTTAACTATGCTCCCTTCTCCATTTCTGGCCAACACATCTACTGTAACCACTCATTTATCATCTGTCTTCCACTGGCCAGTGTGAGCACGTTCTTCACAGCCCACATAATTGTGTTACTTTGCTTGTTTATTTCTTTACTCAAATAACGTCTGTTTTCTCCACTAGAAAGCTTGCTTCACTGGCACAAGTAATGTGCCTGTCTTTTTTCACAGCTACATCCTTAGCATAAAACTTCTACATATTTGAGTTTGTTGATGAAAGAGTAGATATAAGGCAATGCATTTCTAACAGTCAAACAAAACTTTAAAAAAATTTTTTTTGGTTCATTTTAGATATACATAATGATAACATTCACTATAGGGAAATTTTGCCTGCCTATAATATATCTTGATTCTTCTTTTTATATTATTAAAAGTGACGTTCTTAAAAATAGTCAAACATACTTTATAATGACAATTTATTGATTTGTTGTATATGAAGTACCAATGATAAATACCAGTCTCCAAAGTAAATGTGAGATAAATAGTATACTTAAAAAGGGAAATGGTTCACATTTTTGGGTCTCTTTGACTATATCAAGGATAGAAAAAGATCTGATCGTAGAGAAGGGAAGAAGACTTACTGAAGATTTTCTTTGAAGAACACTCTCAATCTGCCTGCCTCCCACCTCCTGCTCTCACATCTGAAGACATGCCTCAAATAGGATCAGTTTGAAACTGGGAAGATGAAAAAACACCCTTAGCTCAACGTAAAGAATGCAAAGTGTCCTGGACAGCAGGTTGAAGTGAGAACTTTGAGTGATTTGAATTCTCAGAAATTTTGACTGTTGGCAGTGTAGACAGCTTCGAAGGGTCTCAGAAATGAGTCACGCACAACCGCTGTGGGGGAGAATAGAAACATCAGTACCCAGATTGATGGGTTGACTGGAAAGGGATCTCCAAACAAGGAACTCTCTGAAGGGTCTAAAATATTCCAGGAGAGAGCCATCAGCTTTAAATATCCATAAGCAATTCACCCAAGGAAGCAATTAGGACAAAGAAGAATTACATTTTCCATCCTTAACTTTTGCTTGCTATCTTCCCCTCCCCCTCCAACCTCAGCCAAGATCTGCGCTGTTTGCTAGTGAAGTGTAGAGGAGACAGTCTGGAAAACAGTGAGACTAGGACCCTGCCTCCTTCCCAAGAGTGGGCAATTGTTTTTATAAATGTTATCTTGCAAGGAACTAGAAATTTCTGATTTTGAATGAAGATTAAAGCATTTGAGCAGCAACTGGGTTTATTTGAAATTGGCTTTTGACTGAAAGGGACCAAGAATTCATTTGATTCAATCAAATTTATGTCCATGGGAAGATTATCCCTTCTGAATACATGTTAAAGTATCAGTTCAGACAGAAACAAATTTGTTGATCAATTCTATCTCATGAATTAAATGTTCCAACACACTAATACTAGTAGGTAACTTTGCCACCCTAATTATTCTTTAGGACTTTATGGCAGAAATTTCTCTCCCCTGAATCCAATCTTTAGGAATGTGGTATATTTTTAAAGATCAAATCATATTATGATAATCTTCTGATTAAAAATCTTCAATTGAAAATTTTTTTGAGGTACTAAGAATTAAACTTGGGGTCTTTGTACAGAACTGCTTCCCAAGCCACTTAATGATTTTATAGTCACAAAGTTGCTTGGGCTGGGTGCAAACTTGCAGATCCCCCTTGCCTCAGTCTCCCCAATTAGCCTTCAATATCTACATAATAAAATTTAATTTTCCACCATAGCATGTTTTGGTTCTTTCCCAATTCACTGACCATATTTTTTTCTACTTATCTACCCAATACTTATTTTCCAAATACATTTCACGACTTTTCCTTCTTAGCCTTCCCTTTCTCCAGACTGGATATTCTGTCTACGCGCTTTCTCAGGACAGTGTCTCTAGCACAAAGCTTCCTGCTACATTAAGTCCTTCTCTGATTTCATAAATTAAATTCTTTATTCCTGCCCTATCATGTTCCCGTCAGTCATCTACTACTTCACCAACTAGCTTTGCTTTCTACCTGTGACTCCTTATTATGTCGGATTATTAATTTATTCATTTACTTGTTTTACTCTGGGGCAATAATCAATAATAATAATAAACTCTAAGAAAGTAGTGAACACATTGATCTTACTTAGCAATAAATGGACTGAAACATAGTAAGCAACAAAAAAAATTATTGAATAAAGACTACTTTTCTTTAAAATTACCTTTCCATCAAAATATCTTTAAGCACTAAATTCTCATACAGTTGAATTTATTTTTCAGAAAAAGTTTGATTATGACTTAAGAAAAAATATAAATAAAACTTATTAACTTGCTTTTATTGATGCCAAAATTATTTTTAACATTTATGGCTTTTATATCTCTTTATTTTGGATATATTTCAATTTCTACCACTAGGATAGTTCAAGTGGTCAAATACAGACTATCCCAGACATCTTGATAAAATGTAAAATAAATCAAAATCATGACTTCTTTATACAATGTCAAACCCTTAACTCTTTTTCAAACTAGGAAGCTGTGTGTTTATTAAAAGTGTTTGACCTGTAAAAAACACTCCAGTTCATGGAATATGTTTATTATTACATGTTTTTATATAGAATGGGCATCAATAAACAATTCTGGAATCAGACTTAAAAAATCAATTCAAAACTACATAGAGGCTATTCTGTTGTTTTGCGGACTCTAAATACGTTGTAGAATTGTGCTCAACATCAGTAGTCCTGCCGTAGAATCCCAGGCAGTGGTGCTGTGTAGGACCCTCTCACTCTTAGGAAATATCTCATTCCTAATTTTCTACTTCCACAGAGCTTGAGGGGTGGCAAGGTTTGGGGGCGCAGAAGTAGTGCTGGTGTTGGAAGGCTGGGAAGCAGAGACTTCATGTTTCTGTCCTCAGAGTGAAAGCACTGCATCATTTTAAAATATTCTAGGAAAAGAGGAAAGTGGTTCTTCATAGAAACATTGTATCTCCTCAAGATATCTTAGCAGAAATTATGTATTTCCGTGTTCCTCCCTCCCCCAAGGCTTCCAGCTTCCAGAGCTGTAGTAGTCTGTAAGGATATGAATGTCCTAGCAAGTGGCTAAGTGGAAGTGCTACCGGAGTTTTTCTGATTGCTCTTGTCTTTAAAAAGAAATGTTAATTTCAAAACTATTGCATATATGTAGTCTCACAATATTAGTCAAGTAATGTGGTGGAAAATCATGGAGAACATATTTCAGTGCATTTTACCAATCACTTCATCTTTCTTTCTATTTGAACAAGACTTGATCTCACTTCATATTTCAGAAAAAAGAAAGACACAAAGCTCCAAAATGATTGCATTGCAAATGAGATAACATGTGCAAATGTGTTTTTTCCTATATGACTTTGTATTTTCATTTAGTATATCTCTTTCTTGTATTACACTCTACCATTTAGTTATTTTTATTTCAATTTTCTATTGTGGTGAGAAAATGGATGTTATGTACATCAAAGAGTTTTATTGTTTTTTCATATATTTATCCCTAATTAAATATTTAGCAATGGGTTTAAACAGGTAGTCTGGTATTTGAGAGAAGTATAACAGAGAAGAGAGAAAGAGGGAGACAGAGAGAAGGACAGAGAGAGAGGCTTTATAATTTCTTCCAGGTAATCTTGAAACAGTTTGAGGGTCCAGCACACCTATCTGCCAATGGACTCATCACAAAAGCTTAACCTAATCTTGAACCTAGAGTCATTTTGGACACCTACTTTTCTCTCTGATGAAGAAAATATGCCCCAAATAGCCCATGGCCTTTCATCCTGTCTGTTGAGATATGTTGGTTACAAGGGAACCTCACAGCTTCATTCTTAATCCTGGTACCAGTTTCCTTCCTATCCACCAGAAGTTCCACCCCAGCAGGAAAAGAATCAGAAATTTTTTTCTCTGCATTGAAAGAATGGCTGGTAAGATTTTCTTGTCTTCAGAATACCTAAGTGACATTAATTTTGGAGGAGTTCAGAAGGAATCAAAAGTTTGTCATTCTAAGTGGTGGTGCATGCATGCCTGCAATTCCAGCTTCTTGGGAGGCTGAGGCAGGTAGGTTGAAAGTTCAAGGCTGGCCTGGGCAATTTAGGGATATTCTGAGTCCAAATAAAATTTCAAAAGTTCTGAGGATGTGAAATGCTTGCCTGGCACACATATTTTTCTGGTTTTCCTCTCTTTCACATATACCCACATTCACACAAATACAGACACATATATAAACCCACACCCATACTCATACCCCTGAAACAGACAGTCAGAGAGAGAGAGAGAGAGAGAGAGAGAGAGAGACAGAAAGAGACAGACAGACACAGACAGATATTAAAAGTGTACCATTCATATGTGCCTGTGGTTATTGCTGATATTGTGGATGGGATATTTCTGAGAATTCTAGAATAGAAAGTGATTATGCAAGAGTAGATTTAGACATAAATCTCTTTTTTTCTGTGGTAGTAGGGACCAAATCCAGTTCCTCGCATGTTAAGCAAGTTCTCTGATACTGAGCTGTATCCCTAACCCTTAAATCTTATTATCTTCTTGCTGATAGTTTTATGGAGGAGGTTGGGGAAAATATGTAATATCAGGATAGATTGTACATCAGTATTTTTGAAGAACTAATGTATCATGTATGAGTTCTGAGATAAATTTCCCTTTTCTACTTTCCATCTCTTCGTACCCTCTTTTGTAGGAGTGGGGATCTCTTCCTACCTGTATTTGGTTAACTTATAAGTAGTCTGTGTAGTTTGTATTTGAATAAGTGTAACATAATTTAGTTCCACTTTTTAGTTTGACCTAAAGCACATTGCCAGGACTCAAGTAGTGCTGTGTTTTAGAAGCCTGAAGACTGCGAGATGGAAATAAACCTTGTGCAGGAATGGAAAGAAAACTTCCGATAGTTCAAAGTAAACTGGTTAGGTTAGATAATTAGATTTTTGGTTTTCAATGTTTAAATTGCAATAAGAGGCAATTTTGATGCACTATTTCCATTTTCAGCAGCAAATTCTGTATGTGTGTACACAGAAACTTAAAAATGTATTTCATTTTTTTTTCTGAGAAAGTTAGTTTAAAGCAGTTCTCTCTGCAACAAACTAGAATGGCCTCTAGGATTACAGGTATGCGGCACCATCAGCGAGAATGGGGCTGGGGAAGCCTAGTCTAGAAGGGAACTGTAGTAGAAGAACCCAGCAGAGAAAGGCAAAACACCCAGTGGGAAATTTTTGTTATGATCCTTCTGATGTAAAAGGTTATCCCTTGTCGGGATTTTATGGAAAACCAACTATCAGGGTCCTGTGAAAGAATCAGGGGTACTTGCGCGACACTCAGAGCACAGATATAGAGATATAGAGGCTCCCGCCCCATTGCTCAGGGGTCGGGAAGGACTCAGGCAGAGTTTCCTCTGTCCCTTGGGATGGTGTGAAGTGGGTGCTGAGCCTGAGCTCGTAGGAAGCCAAAGGGAACCCTAAAAAGCGGGAAGCAATTTATGGCTGGGGCCCAGAGGAGACCATTTTGCTTCGGAAAAACCGGAAACTAGAACTGGCTTTCTGTGTGAGCAAGTGCTGAGTTGGGTTTGGGTGTGGCTACAAGTGGGATGGTTCCAGATTAGGTCTGGGGATGCCCACTGTCACACTACTAAGAGTTGTCAATTTGTGACCTCATTCTTTGTGGTCAGTGTTACACTCAGGCCATAAGAAGCATTGTCATGGAAATCAGAGAAGACACAGGCTTACAAAAGACTTATTCAGACGGATTTGATGCCTTCATTCCCAACATAGGAAGTTATTTAAATGCCTAGTTTTCATATATTAGAGATGCCATCTGGTAAGTCTGAAGGATAGAACTCCTTACATATTTAACACTTTGTTTTAAAAAGGTGATTGAGCTGAATAATTCTATGTTATTGGGTCTAAATAAATTTATGACTGGAATGAACCTAAGTATTTTTTCTTTTTCTTTCTTTCTTTCTTTCTTTTTTTTTTTTATTTTAACTAGGGATCGAACTGAGGAGCTTGCAAGGCAGGCGCTTATGCTGCTGAGCTAAATCCTTGTATAATAAGTCTACTCAGTGCCCTATGTGGTAGATTAATATTCATCAGAAAAGAAATAAAGAAAGAACTCTTTATCTGAATACTTTCCTGTTCAATGCATTGTAATAATACATTAACACTGATGTAATCTTAGAAAAATTTTTAAAAAAGATATAATACTGTTTGTACTTTTGAAACTTATTTAAATGAACTTTAGATTTAAGATATTTAAAATTAGAATCAAAATCTTGTTTCTAGTGTGGCATGTAAGGGGATGCAAGTTATTACTCCATCTCAATAAATAAAATGCTGAATAAACTGAAAAATTACCAAACTTAGATCTATAGCAATAGTGAGAGCACAGGGCAAACTGCTCCTTAAAACTGGAGAGACAACTAAGCAAACACAAAGATGAAAACTGCAAACCAGGTTAAAGAAATCAAAGAACTAAGGAAATGGAGGAGTATTCCATGTTCATGGATAGGAATACTAAATATTATCAAGTCATTACATGATTATATATTTCCAGTTAAAATCCTAGAAAGGTATTTTTCAGATATTAACAAAACAATTTTTGGAGAGACAAACAAAATCTAGACTAGCCCATACAATATTTTAGAAGAACAATAAAGTTATAGGACATCCATAACCCAATTTCAAGGCTTATGATAAATCTGCAATAATGATGACCATGTAGTAATGACAAAGAATAGACAAATAAATCAATAGAACAGAAAATGGAGTCCAGAAATAGGCATACATGAATAGTAATCTAATTTTGAAGCAACAGCAAAGGCAATGCAATGAAACAAAAATAATTTTTTTTAACAAATCATGCCAAAAAACTAAATATCCACATGCAAAAAAGTACAGAGACAAGCTATATTTTTCTTCGAATAGACCAGCAACCTAAATTTACAATGCAAAACTAAATATTCAATTGAATGCTGGGCATGGAGGCTCACACCTAAATCCCAGCAGTTGGAAGGCTGAGGGAAGAGGATCCTTGTGAGTGCGAGGCTAACCAGGACTAAAAAGTGAGCTAAGGCCAGCCTGAACTATATAGCAAGACCCCCTCTCAAAAAACAAGCAAACAAACAAAAAATATACAATTGAAGGTGATATGGCAGAAGATATAGGTAACCTCGTGTATGGCAGTGACTTTTTACATAAAGCACAAAACACATAGTTCATGATAAAAAAAGACGGATACACCCAACTTCACTAAAATTAAATGTGTTGCTTTGGAAGACATTGTCAAGAGAACAAAAACATGAACCACACATGGGAGAAAATAACTTTAAAGGCATATCTGATGTTTAATTGCAATGTCAATTTGAATGGGTTAAGAGACAGCTGTTTAACGGGGAAGCCCAGTTCCCGGTGTGCCTGAGAGTGACCAGCAGGTGGCTGGACGCTGAGGCTGACGGGGAGGACACACCATGGATATGCGAGGCAGCGGCCCTCAGGCTTGGATCCCAGATTTGGGGGGGGTGAGGAAAAAGGGAAAAAGAAGAGGGAAAGAAGGGCACGGTCTTTCTTTTTGCTTCTGAGGAGCTTCAGTCCATGTCATTGCCTTTTTCTTCAGGCTTCCAGAACTGACTCTTAACCTTGCAACACAGACTCTCCAGCTTTCCAGTGTGGTTTCACATCTGAATCCACAGAGAATTCCAGTCCTTCAACTTCCCACTGGGTTCTCTGACTCTCCTGCATGCAGACCACCTTTCTGCCTTCTTCCATCACATATTCCACGGGTGACCATTGTAAAGCTACTTAGGAAATTAATATATACAGTATTAAAACTGTTCCTCCAGTGAATCCAACTAATAGATTGGATAAAAATTTGTTACCTAAAATATACAAAGAATTCTCAAAACTCAGTAGCAAGCAACCAACACAATCACTATATGATAAAAAACTAATAGCTACCTCAATAATGAAGGCATCACAGATGATAAAGATATGAAAAAGTGCTCATGCAATCTATCTTCAGAGAAATGCAAATTGAAATGGCAATAAGCTACAGCTACGCACTTACTAGAATGGCCAGAACACAGAATACTGGCAACACCAAAAACTGGCAAGGATACTGACTTACAGGAACTTTCATTCCTTGCCACTATCAATGAATTCAAAACAGGAAAACTGCTGTGGAAGATGGCTTGGGAGTTTCTTACAGAGCTCAACATAGTTGTCTTGGTTACTTGTTTCTAGTTGCTGAGACAAAATATCTGACACCAAGAATAAAGGAGGGAAAGATTTATTTAGCTCACAGTTTGTGGAGGTTTCAGTCCATACTTAGCTGGCTCCAAGGCAGAGTGGCCTGGCTAAGGAGCAATTGTTTACATCAGCAGCAAGGGACAGTACCAAAAGGGCAAAAGGGAAAAGCACACCTCCTTCTTTCCCTTATATTGTATGTCAACTACCCTCTTCTGGAAGGGTGCAGGGCTCATACCACCAATGCCAGCACTAGACATTGAACCAATCACCAACACTAGACTCAGTCACCTTTGAAAGCTTCCCTCCACCACGGTTGCTTGAAGCTTGGGGGGAAATTTAAATACAAACCATAACAATAATCTTACCATACCACGTGGAAGGCAGAAACCTTGGTGTCCATGGAAAGGAGCTGAACATTTATGGGTACTTAAAAATATGGGCAGAAATGTTTATAGCAACTTGGTTCATTGACATTAATTGCCAAAGCTTGAAACCAAACAAAACGTTCTTCAGTAACTAAGTGAATAAGTAAACTACTCCATTCAGACAGTGAAGAATCATTCAATGCTAAAAAAGAAATGAGCTATCAAGGAAGAGAAAGACATGGAAGACCCTTTTTTTAATTTTTTATTTTAAAGGGGGTAAAATTAACACACAAAAAAACAGAACAAAACAGGACATAAGAAAACATAAATCTCAAAGCTAGACAACCAGAGATCTTCACTATCTATCATATTGTCTCTTGTTTTCTTCCAAATAGTTGTCCATATCTTTGCATACAGCAAATTCATACAAACAATATAGCCAGCCTCTCAAAAGATGTCCAGATCACTGGCTCCCACTTGCTAATGGGGTGTGGGGGGGGTCAACACGAGATGTTTGATTCTCAACCTGCGTGCCGGCAGGCTCACAGTCGCTCACCAAGGAGGGGAGTAGTTGCTTGGTTTCCTGGCACCCCAGGCCCCAGCTTCGACATGGAGCACTCTAGAATGGATATTACTAAGTTAAAGAAGCTCATATGAAAAGACTCCATACCATGTGCTTTCAATTGCATGATGTTCCTCTAAAAGGTGAAGGTATGGCGATAATAAAATGTTCGATTTTTGCCAATGGTTTGATGAATATACAGAGCACAGAAGACATTAATGTATGTTCTATGATAATGTCCTTAAAAATTTATTCAAATTCAAAGTATGTGTGATCAGTAGTGAACCCTAATGTAAATTATGGACTCTGGGTGAGGTTTAGTGCAGGATTATATGGCACAACACACGGGACCTGCTGGTGGGAGCTGTTGACAGTGGTGGAGGCCACATTGCTCGTCATAGGGAGGAGTAAAGGGAGTCTCTGTAGCTGTCAACCAATTTCACTGTGAACCTAAAAGAGTTCCAAAAACTGAAGTCTAATAAAAAGTAAAATTGATTTGAAAGGAAGTGAATTTTAAGTAGAGATGACTCTTAAAAACATCATGTTGGACATAATCTGACCATTCATAAAACTCTTCACCATCTCTTCACTGTCTCTTCTACTTATTTGATTGGACGTCATCTTTTAAGAGATTTTCTGCAGAAAAAATCAGGTATACTTGCTTTGAGCTCTTATAAGTTTTTATTAGGATAACAAGTACATATTTTTTAGGTTTTATAGTCATTGGTCCATTTCTATTATCAAGAAACACAGAAATAATTGTCTATTTATTTTATTTTATTTTATTTTGGTACCGGGGATTGAACTCATGACCTCACGCTTGCCAGGCAGGCACTTAAGCCACTGAGCTAAATCCCTGGCCCATAATTGTCTATTTAAAGATACTTCTAAATTTGACATGGTGGTGCATACCTACAATTCCAGCACTCTTGGAGGCTGAGGCAAGGGGATTTCAAGGTGAAGTGCGGTCTGTGAAACTTTGTAACTTAATAGGCACCTGTCTCCAAATAAAAATATTATAAAGGTAGTTCAATGCTAAGATCCTGGGTAACACTTCCCCCCCACACACACTTACACACGCACACAAACACACACACACACCCCAAAAATGTTTGAATGTACTTGAGTAAGTTTACCCATTCAGGTAAATGTAGCTACCTAATAGTTCGACATTTTAAGATTCCTGCCATTTCCTTGCTTAGGAAGTTCCTTTTTGAGCAGTACACTGCAGAACTTCTGATTCCTCTGATCACTGGAACCAAATCTTGCTATCATGTACTTGAACAGTGCCCTCAGTCTGTGATCTAGGCCATTCTTGTTCTCTACTTGCTGTGGCAACTGGCATGCTGGCACGCATATTTCAAGTCCGCAGACAAACTAATGAACACATTTTACCAATAACTCAGTTTCTCCATTGATCAAGTCACTTGCTAGATGTCATAGAGCACCTTTAAATTTTGTCACAAAGCATCTGGTTTAGGTGCTGATAGACGAGCAAGAAAAGAGATGTTTCCAGAGACAGCAGCAGCTACACCTGGCAGGAGGACCCGTCTCAGGTAATGATGTGCTGGTGCATCGCTCTGTGGCTAGCTCTGCACAGCGTTAGCAGTTCTGTGAAGCTGTGACAAAGGAAAGGTTCATTCTTCTTGTGTCTCTTTTTTTTCATTGACTGCTTGCTTTAGTTTATGGATATAAGAAATTTACATTTTATCTTCTTTGTAGTAATTTGGGGATAAAATTATAGATGATATGGGGACACATTCTACACAAACACAATTGATTCAAAACCTCAGTAATCTAATATAGATCATCAAAAATGCTTGCAAGCAGAAAAATGGTGAACAATTCAACAGAGAAAGTGAGTATAGAGAACAATACATGAGTATTTGTTATAATGAATTCTAATGAATCACTATCAAGACCGAAGCATAAACTCAACTTAATATCATTTTTAATGCTAAGAAGATATACTTATTGATAAAGTAAACACTGATTTTGGACTACATACCAAATCCATAAAAAGCATTACAAATAAAATCTGACAGGGAAAGATCAATTTCCAGGAACAATGGTACAACTGGGAGCAGAGACCAGTAATCATTTTTATTGAGCATGAGCCATGTTTTAGAAATTCGTGTGAATTAACTCGTCTGTCTCCCACACTGGAGATTTGTACCTATGAAGTAGATATTTCATTTGAGCTTTCCAGATGAGGAAATGGTGGGGGTGAGTACTGAGATTAATTTGTCTGAGTTTGTATAGTTAATTCTATCAGCCAAGCAAACTGAGGCCATGATTTTGTATCAAAAAATGCCAGAACCACAAATACTTAGCAGAATAGTTTTATCAGAGTGATTTCTGGCTCAGGTCTTGCTCTTCAATGGATTTTGGAGCCCTCCTTTAAGCAGTTACTCAAAGGTCTAAGATTTTCCACATTTTGTCCACAATACCGTAGCTTCTGTTTCAGAAATAGCTAATTCTGAGAGAGAGCCTGGAGAGATTAAGAAGGGAATTAAGAAGGGATTAAGAAGGGAATTGAGTAAGTGTGGGAATATGACCAGCCTAGGAAATGGCAAACATCACTTCCTCCATACAAATTGGACATATTCATTTCATGATTCCAACTTATTATAGAGGGACTTTGGAAATGTGGTTGCTCTATATGTTCCCAAGAGGAAATGAATCAAAGAACATTTGACAAAAGCCTCTGCTGTAGCTAATGAATGGTACAGACCAGATTGGAGCCTAGGCAGTCTCACAGGGTCCATGTTCTAAATGCTTCTTATGAACAAATATGCATAGTGAGGTGTGGTGAACAAAGCTAAGTGGAGCAATGAGAATTAACAAAAGAAGGGCACTTTGTAGTCAACAAGTTCTCATCAACCACATTTCCACAAGGCAGCTCGGCGTTTGTCTTTATGAATGAACAGGATGCCTTGTCAGCACCCCTGCAATCTGTTCTAACACAGCGTTTCCTTGTAAATAAAAACACATCACTGTGCCTAATCTGTTTCATAGTATCGGTTTAATACATATTATTATGTGTTTAACCTAAAAATGGGGATAAACCTCATAAATTTCACTTGCATTTGTACTTGTAATATAAACATATCTACAAACCAATAAAATTCAAGCTAGCTTTAACAACATGACAGATAAGATTATTTTTCTGAACCTACAAGGCTAGTCCCATGGTGACTATTTTGAATGCTAGATTGCCCTTCCTTTGATTTTGGCATGAATCAACTGCAGGTTCCCTCTGTGGCTCAAATTTCTTAGTGTTTTATTTTAATTATGCAAATAAAAACCTTTTTGCATATTGCATGTTCTGGTATCATGTGGCCTTTATTTGGCTTTGGTGAAAAATATACTATTCACATGTTACATTGGGCTCATTTTCGCATTCATTTGTGTATGATCCCTAAAGAAGACAACAAGTCTAGAAAAAACAGTTACAAATGTAATGAAAATGTGAGCACTAAAACTGTTTATGCAGACTTGCAAATGTAGTAGTTACCTTTTCAGTACGAACTGTTTAGATTTCTACAAACACTTGTGAAAACAAAGGGACCTGTATCCAAACTGACCAGCAATGACTTAGAGGAAGAGAACACTTTAAAACCAGAGGAATAGTTTTTGTTCCTTGCTTTAAAGAAATAATAGTGTTTCCACAGAAGGGTAGGAGTGAGGCACTAGGATTTGATTCGTAGAGGCTCTGGATAAACTCAGTCAACCTAAATTCAGCTCTTCATTTCCATGTCCTGGCACCTTATTGCAACTGATTTGTAATTGTTATGCTAATTTAATATATTTTTCAAAATACATGTCAAAAAGCAAGAAGTAGGTTTGTTGAAAAGACTTGGTTAAATTTATGCTGCTTTGTACTATTGAATGAAACAAGAATTTGAATCAAAATGAAAAGCTAAAATAAACATCCCCATGGTACTCTTTCCTTAGTTTCTTTTGATATTGTCTTTTAAAAAAAAATTTCTTCCCACAGCCTTTTCTCTTCTACTCATCTCCTCATTCTTACTTTCTTCATTTGTGTCTTTGTTAAAGAATTACAGACTACATACTATTCATCAGGCATCATGCTAGTACAGGGGGTCAATGGATTATTTTGTCTGTCTTCATTTTCAAGGAGTTTGCAGTCCAGTAGGTATGACGATAGAACTATCAAGAAATACAGAGATTATATGCTTACTGCTGTGAACACAGAGTTAGAGAGTGCAATTGAAATGGAGAGACTAGAAAGCTTTCAAGAGGCTCTTTTCACTAAGTCTTTAAGGACACGTAGGTTAACGAGATGGTCATGGAGACCTCGTGGATGATCCATTACAGCACAAAATACACATTAAAAACTAAATACATAGAGACATGATGGTGCATACCTGTCTCAAAACACAAAGTAAAAAGTGGATGATGAAGCTGAGCAGTAGAGGCCCTTGCTCTCTACCCTCACGGTGAAAAATAAAATGAAGCAAACAAACAAACCAACCCAACAAAAAAACCAGAGCAAATGAAAACACCCACGCTATGTAAGTGCAAGGTACTTCTCTTTCAAATGGATATTGTCTTAGTTCTCTTGAACCTGTCATTGATGGTATAAAACTCTCATGTCTCTTAGGACACCTGCAGTTCTGAAATTCAGCACTGAGGCAGGAGAAGTCCAAGTTTGAACCCAACAAATTATGAGAAACTGTCTCAGGTACTTTCTTGTTGTTGGAACATAACACCTGACACCCACAATTTCAAGAAGGAAAGCTTTTTTCCAGTTCACAGTTTGTAGAGGTTTCAGTCCATAGCAGCTGGCTCCAAGGCAGTGTAATGTGGCAGAGAGGCATGGCAGGGGAAACTTGCTTAAGACGCTTTGGTTAGGAACCAAGATGGTGATCAAGGGAGGAGAGAGGGAGATAGCCCCCACCCCCGCAAGCCAGTCACGTCCCCAAAGCCCTACATTTAAGCATATGAGGCTTTAGGGGGATATCCCGATAAAAACCATAACAGGCCTTGTCTCAAAACATAAAAATGGTCTGAGAATGTAGCTCAGTTCAATGGCCCAGGGTCAAAGCTTCAATACTACAGCAAACAAACACAAATAAACAAACAGCAAAACAAAAAATAAAATGAATAAAAAATAGAAACCGAAACTACTAAAACAAAACCTTCAGTATTTACTAACTAAAAGATACTTACATTGTTTTCCAAAGATTCTTATTAGTTATGTATCTGGAGTAAGGAATCAAAATCTTAAATAAATATTTTGTTTCTAAAGCATATGATCCAAGGACCATAGTTGTATAAACTCTGCCCCATTTCTCTTGAAAACGCAATGGTAGGCCTGCTGTTTTGATTGGAAATGGGGTTGAATACAGTTAACTGGTGCTTCATAAGAGTAAGAATTATTGGCAGTGTAGTGGGTAGAGACACGTGGAAACTGGTCTATGGGACAAGTGCAATAGCTCAGAACATGAGAAGAGGATTGCTGCCTGAGGGGAAATAGGAATAAAACATTGTGAAAGTTGGTGCAGCTCAGAGGATGAATTTCTAGCAATAGCAATATACAGTGGTTGACCTGAAGTGTTAGTTTTTGTTTTAATAAAAACCCTTGTTTGTCCCACCAAAGTTTGAGTGGAGTCCATGCGATAAGAGTAGATTAAATTACGAGACAGATTTTTTTCCACAAGAAATTGAAAAAGCTGCTTTATCTGTTGTCTGAATTGGTATTAGCATGAAAAAGCTAATTCATTTTTAAAATTAACTTTGTTGATGCATCCTAGATCTACATCATGATAACATCCATCGTAGACAATTTGTACCTGTACATGACATGTATTTCTTCTTTTTTTCTCAACTTCTTCTCCTCCTTTCAACCCCTCTTCCCATCCTTATTTACAAAAGCTTTGTTTTCATTTTTTTCCTTTTCACTTCATTCCTTTCCCATCCACCTTCCTAGTTCCTCTCCTCATTAGAACATTTTCTTTCCATTTTACAATACCTGTTATACATTTTGGATTTATTTACACTTCTGGGTTGTCACACCACATATATTTGAACATGTGTGTTCAATTTATTTTACTTAAGAGTTTAATGGTGCATCCATTTACCTAAAAATGTTTCTAGTTTATAGCAGAGTGGTACTCCGTTGCATTGAATAAAAACACATCTTCTTTATGCATTCACCAGTTGATGGGCATTTCAGCTGTTTCTAAGATTTAGCAATTACAACTGTGCTGATATAAACACAGGTGTGCATATATCACTGAGATATGATGCTTTTAATTCTTTTGGGAAGATTCTCAGAATGAGAATAGCTAAGTCATGTGGAACCTCTAGTTTTAGCTTTTTGAGGAATCCGCACTGATTTCCACAGTGGTTGCACCTGTCTATAATTCCCCCAATAGTGGAGAAGGGTTCCTTTTTCCCACAGCCCTATCAGCATTTGTTATTGGTGGATTTTTTTTATAATAGCCATTATTTCCAGAGGGACATGGAAACTCTTTGTTCTTTTAATATGCATCTCTTGAATAATCAGTGATGTTGAATAGTTTTTCATATATTTATTTGCAATTTATACTTCTTTTTCTGAGAAATATTCATTTCAGATGCCTATTTTTGTATTTTTTTAAGTTTGGGGTCCTGCTTTTTTGAATTCTTTGTATATTCTAGATATTAGTCCTTGGCCCGAGGAAGTACTGGCAAATTTTTTTCCCACTCTGTGGGTTAATCTCTTCATTTGACTGGTGAATTCTTTTGCTGCACAAAAATGTTTTAATAAGATGAGATCCTGCTTGTTGATTCTTTATAATATTTCCTCTGCAATTGAGGTTTTGTTCAAAAAAATCTTTGCTTATACCTATGTTTTCATGAGTTCTATCTATTCTGTCTTCCGGCAGATTGATACTTCATGGTCTATTTTGAAGAACGTCTGATGTGCATTTAGCAGAATGTGTATTCTGCTGCTGTGGACTGAAAGATTGTTAGACATCTAATAGGAACATTTGTTTACAGATTTGTTTCAGTTATGGTATTTCTTTGTTGATTTTCTGTCTAGTTGATCTATTTGTAACAGTGGGATATTAAGATATCTCATTATAATTGTGTTAGTGCTTATTTGATTTTTTATGTTCATTAATATTTGTTTTATATAGTTGGATTCATTTGTATTTGGCAGATATTTATGATTGTTATCTCTTCTTCTTGAAGTTTTTCCTTAACAACTAGTGACCTTTATTGCTTTTTTCTATGTTGGTTTGAAGTTTACATATTTTGCAAACAGCATAGTTACCTTTGCTTTTTCTGGGTTCCTATTGTATCAAGTGTTGTTTCCCATCCTTTGACTTCTGATCTGTGAGTTTCTTTTTGATTTAAATCATTTCCTCTGTGTAGGAAATTGTTGGATCTTGTTTCATGATCCATTCTGCCAGTCTGTTTCTTTAAGTGAATTGAGACCATTTACAGTGATGGTTGTAATGGATAGATATTAGCTTATCCTTGTCATACTATTTTCCTGTTGTTGATTCCCCGTGTTTTCTCTTGTTTAATTAGCTGCTTTGCTTGGTGACTTCCTTCTATTCATGTTTTTGGAGTTGTGATCTTCATTATTTATTTCAAGGATATCTTTCAGAACACTTTGCAGATCTGGTTTGGTGGTCATAAATTTCTTTAGGTGTTTTTGTTGTGTAAATGACATTTCTCCATGAATTTTGAGTTTTGGGGAGTTTTGAATTTTGAGTTGTGGGGGATAGTTCAGTCTGGGTTGGAGTTTGTGTTAAGTCTTGAAAAAGTTCACTCCAGGTTTTCCTTGACTTAAGGGTTTGTGTTGAGAAGTCTGTTGTGATTTTGCTGGGCTATTATTTATAAGTAATTTGTTTCTTTTCTCTAACATCTATTAGTATTTTCTTCTTGTAGTTGAATTTCTGGAATCCTTTCTATTATTTGCCCTGGCATAGAATTTTTTTTTTTGATCATGGCTAATTGGATTTCTGTATACTTCACTGATCTGTATGTTAAATTCTTTTTTAATGCTTGGGGAGTTTTCTGCCTTTCCTTCTGTGAATAGTTTTTTTTTTTTTAATGTCACTTGTGCTATCTCTTGCTTTTTATTAATGTTGATTCATCTTATGTTATTCTTCTTTGTACCATCTAACAGCTGTTGGATTGATTATGCATGGTTCCTTGCTTTTTTTAAGAAATCTATCTTCTCATGAGTGTTAACTGCAATCATTTTCTAGGTCTGATGATCTGTTTTCACATTATTTTATTTTCTACTTATACTTTCAGTAGAATTTTTAATCTCCTGGATATCTGGTTGAATCCTTTTCATACATTGCATTTCTTTCCTATGTTGAGCCTTCCTAGTTTCCATTAGTTTCCTAAACTTCTCTATTTTTCTATCTCTGGATTCAAAATCATGCCCTTCATTATGGTCATAGTCTCTGAAATTATTCAAGAAATTATTTGTGACTTGATTTTTTTTTCTGCAGCCTCATTCATTTTCTCTTTTACTTATGTTGACACTACTTCGAAGATTAAAGGTAAGTGGTTTTCAAATTATTCCACCTCATTGTTCCCTGGCTTTGACTTTGGAAAGACTTTTGTCTGTAGTTGTATATTGCTCCTGTGTCATCTCATTTTCTATTATTTTTGTTGTCATTGTTTTTAACTGCTGCATTGGTGTTTATAAATTGTTTATGGCAGATAATTTTATTGTTACTAGCCTTATAAAATAACAACTTCTCAGATATGTTTTCCAGGTACAGTTGGTTTTTGTGTTGTGAGTGTGTTACAAGAGCTTACCTCTTCAATTTACTGGAATGAGAAACTACTGCCTATTTTGCCTAGCCTCTTGCTCTTTGGCAGTGGCCTATAATATTGTTTATGTCCCTCAGGCAGTCTCAGTTGTGGCATAGAAGGAAGAGCAACTGATTAGAACAATCATTTCACCTTGGCTAAAGTAGTACAATCAGGAATATGAATAGTATCAAACACACCCTAGAAAGTGACAAACTTTGGTAGTATTACTTTACTATGTTTACATGTATAAATAGGATTTGAAGTTATACAATCATATATAAAGGAAACTGGAAGATTTTTTACAGTAAATATGCCCTCAATTTGACTATTTTATCTTCAGGTAAGAAAATTTAAAAAGGCTTTGGGGAATATAGAGAAATAGAAGTGAAAGGGATTGGAGGACAAAGGGTGATTATACAAGCTTTTGGGAGCTGGTAAAGAAGACAGAAGGGAAAGAAGGAGGAAGAAGTAGCAACAAGAACAGGCAAAACAGACCAAAAACAAACAAACAAACACAAAAAACCCCTAGAAATTGTATTCTTATTCGTATTTAAAATAAGAACAAGCAATCAACAAAAAGCAGGGGAAAAAAAGAAAAAAAAAAGAAAAAAATTAAAAATAAAATAGCAAAGAAAGGAAGAAAAGCATAGAAGATGTCTACTTCAGGGCGAATCTCTGTTGTCACTGGCTGATAGTGGGCAGACGGACTGAGGTCAACGCTGACTCATCCAGCAGTCCAGCAATCAGCAGTGGAATTACGGCAGGGCTGGACAGTTGCAGAAAATCTGGGCCATTAGTTCCAGTGAAGTTTGAACTGCTTCTGGTTAGTGGTCGTGAGGCTGGGCCCTGAGATTTTAGCCCCAAACTCTTTTAAGTACCTCCTTCCGGCGGACCTTAGCTCCCTGCCAGCTTGCGTGTAACTTGCTTTACCGCGGCACTTGGAGCCTGTAAATGGAGCCAACCTGCAGTTGCTCTGAACTCTGAGTCCTGTCAGCCTCTTTCCACAATGGCTACGGGCCAATTGCCCTCTCTTGGGAGGCATCTGAGTCCAAATGACTCACCAGCCCCTGCAGTGCAGTGTTCACGGCTCCATTCCCCTGGCTTGTTTCTCTGTGGAGGCCTCTGGGCTGGCCAGTAGGTCCTGTGCCTCTGCAGGTTTGAGCCACCCCTCCCAGGTCGTGATCCAGGGAGAAAGCGACATTTGCGACATCCCTCCTCTGCACTAAGACGTCTCTCTTCATTCTACCTGTGCGGTCTCATTCTTGATTCAGATCCATGCTGGGTCCTCTTCCCTCCTTTTCCTTCTATTGCTATTTTTCAGCGTCTGGATTCTAAATATGAGAGAAGCCGTGTCTCCGCTGCTCACCCACCGCTCCACCATATTCCCAGAAGTTCTGAAAGAGCCAGTTCTAAACTTCAGGTATTTTGTGACCATTTATTAAATTAACAAATATTTTAAATAATATATAAACTTAGGAGTAGTTAAATGTTACACTACTATACCATTATATTTTGTTTTGACATTAGAGAGAGCGATGCATCAGAATGTGCATGCATTAATATTTGATTGCATGTCTCTTCCCAACTCTGCATTCTGTCAGCTCTCATTAGTCCCTGGAATTCATCATGATGGTAGAATTTAAAGCTTGACAATTGTCATGCACTCTAAAGATTATGTTTTGCTTTGAAAGCTGGTTGGTAAACATTTACCAGCAAATCACCATTTTAGCGAACTAGTTTCTGTGTTATCTTACCCCATTTTGTTTGCCTTCTGCCTTCATTCTCTCCCTTCCTTTCTCACTTTGGCTTTTCTTTCTTTTTTTTTTCTTTCTGCCCATTCCACATTCACTACCTTTCCTTATGGCTAGGTTTTTAAGAAGCATCTACTTGTACTAACAACCTATCAACATCAGGTGACATAAGTTGGTGGAACACATTATTTAAATTAAACCCATGCTGCTGGAAGTTAAAGTAGGTAAAAGAAGAGACTGGTGTAGACAAATTATTTATGAATAAAACCAAGAGGATCAGGATTTATTGCAAAGAATCAACAAATAGGAACTCATCTTATTGAAAAGCTTTTTCACAGCAAGAAAAACCAACAGAGTGAAGAGACAGCTCATTATGTGTGAGAAAATGTTTGCCAGCTTTAATCAGATAAGGGATCAAGAATGTATAAAGAACTAAAAAAAAAAAAATCAGTCCTCCCAGATTTAAAGACCTAATCTAAAAATGGGCATCTGAGATGAACACACACTTCTCAGAGGAAGAAGTACAAACAGCAAATAAATATGTGAAAAAATGTTCAACAGCACTGGCCATTCGAGAGATGTAGATTAAAACAATGAGATTTCAACTCATGCCAGGAAGAATGGCTGGAATTAAGAAATTAACCAATAATAAATGCTGAAGAGGCTGTGTGGAAAAAGGAATTCTTCTCCATTGTTTGTGGGAACACAGACTGGTGTGACCACTGTGGAGATCAGTGTGGAGATTCCTCAAAAAGCTAGGATTGGAGGTTGCATTCAACCCAGCTATTTCCAAAAGAATTAAAAACATCATACCACAAAGATATATATGCTCCCATGTTTATAGCAGCACAGTTTATAATAGCCAGCTCTTGGAAACAAACTAAATGCCCATCGACTGAAAAATGGATAAAAAAAATATCTGGTATTTCTGTATAATAGAATACTATTCAGCCATAAAGAATGATAAACTGGACCTTTTTATAAGTAATTGGATGTGCTTTGAAAACATATTTATTAGTGAAATAAGTATATCATGCATGCGTAATCATCACATGGTTTCATCAGTATGATAAGGAAAAAGCATGTATTTTGTCCCAGAGAGTGACTTCACCCAAGCAATGACTCATGCCACACCCATCTTCACTTTAACTAACCCACTGTGAGCCATTTTGAGTTGACTTCTGGATGTTTTAAGAAATTTTCAATGTGCTATAATGTTTGGGTTTTTTTGCTTGTGGATATCCAGTGGTTCTGGTATATTTATTGAGGGCACAATCCTTTCTTCACTCAACTGCTTTTGCATCTTTGCCAGAAATCAAATATCTGCTATGTGGGTATCTATTTTGGGACTTTATATTGGTACTTTGGTGGTTTGTCTATCTTGACATCAATGCCTTTTTGTCATGATTGGTGTAACTTTGTGATAAGTCATTGGATTGGGGAGAGTTAGAGCTCTAATTTTATTCCTTTATCAAAGTTGTTTAGACTATTCTGAGTTTTTTTTTTATTTTTACAGAAATGTAAGAATCAAAATGTTAATCTATATGAAAAAAGATGTTGACAGTTTGATAAGGGATTGTGTTTTCCTATCTTTATTACTTTCTTCTCTTCATTTTTGGTTTCATTCTTTTATTTTTAATAAAAAAGATTTTTTAAAAAAAGTAAACCTATGCATACATCAATGTATGAGAAGAGTTAGAAAATACAGTGAATATTTAATGTCTCAAAAATTGTTATAGTAAAAAGCACCTTGCTGTTAACCTGCCCTCAAAATACCTTCCCTAATTTTGAGTGTACTTATCCCGTTATTCTTACCACCTCTGAACCACTTGTGGAAACCCTCTTGTGTGCCTTTCGTTGCACTGTCTGAGGCACCTTGATGTCGTGAGTCTGTTCATAGCATCGTCCTTTCATGGTCATTCTGGCTTCAGGGAAGAACCAGAGGTGGCACAGTGGGGGACGCAGGGAATGGGGTGGACGAGGACACACTGTAATGCACGAGGCATCAATGGCTCCCGGCAGCATCATTCACCATAGTTTTGCTCACACATCATGATGACCTGGAGAAAGACTTCCAGGACTGCTTCATACACTTGAAGAATGATAGGATCTATGGGTTTAAAGTGCATAGGGAGGGTAAGGGGGACAGAAATATTTTGACAGGAATTAAAGGATATATATTTTGCTCTAATAAATTTTTAAAACTTTAACATTACCCCATATATTGATCATTCCTTGTACTCTATCCTAAGCCTCAGTCGATTAAGGAACATGTACATGACTCAAGTCAAGGAGTCACTGATGAAATTTTTGCTTAAAATTCTAGAAGTTTTGTGTGAAAAGCCTGGGTAACAGTCAAACTCTTTTCCTCTGAATGTGAATTTCGTGGGTAATAGCCTGAGGATTATGAGTGATTTAGTGGCTAGGAGGGAGGATTGGAGATAAAGCCAGTGCAGAACACGACACTATAAGAGCACAGGAGAGTAAAACGGACCCTGATTATCGTTTGCGTCCTAGATTAAGCTACATCTGGAATGTTCACTGCTTGAACCAATACGTGGCTACATTGGGGAGGGCTTCCTGCATTAGCTATAGAAAAGCTTCCTAATGAAATATATTCCATTTTTTCCGCATTGGGTAAAAATGAGCAGAAAAGAAACCATTCCTATATACTGGTGAGATAATCCATAACTAGAGAAGTGAGAGCTGAGACCAGTTGCGGACGGTGCCCGGCATGAGCGGAAACATGAACTCTTGAATCTGGGGGTGGCAACATTATTTGTATGCTTGACTTTCTAGCCATTCATAATAATTATGACTTACCCTAGTCCTACATAGTCTCAGAATCTTTATCTCTTGATTTTGCGTATTTTATCTGAAGAATTATTAGAAGTAAGGACAAGGACTGTATTGTCTTGAGGACATAGATTGTATTGTCTATGTAATGAAGATACTGTTTCGTTACATTTTTGACATCACATCCTCTGATGACCATTGAAATATTTAGCATTCAATAAATGTAATTGACTAAATGAGTCTTATTACATTTTAGAATATTTGAATTTCAGAATTTTCCTGTTATTTTCATTATTTTTTATGACTCTCTTGAAAATTGTATATTACCCAAAGTGCTTTCTCTAAAAAGTAGAAAATAAACTGGCCAAATTAAATAAAAAATTGTGATAGCTTCTAAAGAAGGGGATCAAGGAAAATGATGGGAGATATTTTTTTCTGTTAAGTTAATTCATTAAGTAGGACTTAAGCTAGTTTAATTTTAGGCTGGCCATATGTTCTGGTATGTGTCTTATGCCAGCAAGATACTTTCTCAACCATGTCCTCAGTTGAAAGATAACTTACATTGCCTAGTAGGTATTCAGATATTTCCTTCCTAAAGATAACATTTTTCTAAATCATAAAATATCTAAGATGTGGAAAATATAATGAAATTAACCCAGATAGACACATTCAAAATCTGATAAATATTAACATTTTGTCATATTTCTTTTAGCTCTTTCATTTTAAGAAAAATATCACAATTAGAATTGATGAATTCTTTACCCTTATGATATCATTTTCTCTTCATCTCTATAGGTAACCATTAAAATATTGGCAAGCTTTCCGACTATGCATGCATGTGTATTTTGGATATGTATGTGTTAAAGAGTTAGACTGTGGTAATTGGCACAGAACTTAATACCACTTATGTGAAAATTACTAATACATGAACAATAGTACACATTTCATGGAGGCATTTAAGATATATATTTCTGAGCATTTCTCTAGTGCATTTACACAGAATGCTTTGGGGTTAGAACCAAAACATATTTTGTTCTACAAATGATTCTGACATTTAAATAGCTTCAGCAAATTTAATTATCATCATGTCCTAAACTACTTTATTATGTTTATTTAGATTTCTAATGTATGATGGATGGGTTTGTGATTTAATATGGAATATGGCAGTAAATATCCTATGATTAACTGACAGCTAAACATTTTTCAGTGATCTTTAAAAAATAGACTGGCATGTCTTTCCTTTATGATAATGGTCTGGTCTAATAATTTCACAATGGTCTGTGCATGTGAGTGGACTATGGAATTTATACAAACTATTTATATTCCCAAATGACAGCGGGGCAAGTTCTGTGTTTTTGATATAAATAATATATTGAAAATTAAATTTAATATGTGAATAAAAGATAATGTTTATATATTTCTGAGTGACAGAAAAAATGAAAACATTTTGGAAAACATTAATCCATCCCGAGACCAGGTGGAGAGAATATGTTCTTAATGTACTGAGTAGAGAAAGTTTACTATGGAAGCCCACAAGAAACTTGCAGAGTAGAAATAATTAAAGCAGAATATAAAAGTATAAACCTAGGTAAATTGCTGGTTCCTGGTATGTGCTGAAAAGCATCTAATTTCAAACAATTTACTAAACGTATTAAAAGCTGTAGTGAGTTACATACTTGACTTCTGTCATCATTAAATGCTTGGTCTTTCTTTAACGAAAATGAACTGACCCTATGTGTTCTGATTATATGAATATTTACAAAGTTGTCCTTGCACCCTAAAGCAAATTTTGGCCTCCCTTCATAGCATGGTAATAGTAATAGAAAGCAACTAAGAAAATAAGCTTTGAGAATCTTTCAGAAAGTGAAAAGTGCCATATCTTAAATATTGATGTGTATTTAGGTGAGATTTATCAACAGACCCTTGGCTTCATTCTTCATCCATCAAGAAGTGAGTGGAGTTAAGCAGGAAGATGGGGAGGCATTCCTAATGTTTCACCAAAAGATTTAATGATGTTTCTCTGTTTATAGAAGTCACAGTGATCCATTCTAATGTTTCACCAAAAGATTTAATGATGTTTCCCTGTTTATAGAAGCTGCAGTGAAATTGGCTCCTCATCATTTTATTTAGTCTCTTAGAGTCTCATGATAGTAGGCAAATTATGGAATAGATAGGATAATTTGGAAAGGAATTGTGTTTACAATGAAGCTATCAAATAAATCTCCCTCTAAAGGAGATAACAATAGAGAAGATTTTGGCTGTAGCGATTAGATAAACAGAAGCATTAAAAATGAGACAAGCAGAGCTTGGAGTAGATAATAGCTTGTCTATAAGGGACAATGTTACCGATTAATGCTCATAGAAGGATACAGGATTTCACAATATTACCGCTCACTATGCTTACAATGTTGGTAGTATCACTATGACTATCCAGTATTAGACATCTAGGATGAAAAAAATGAGGGGAAATTGAATCAAAATTTGTTTATTATGGGCAAAGGGAAATTTAATTGAGAATCATGTTTTTAAAAGGCATTTTAGTAGAAAAACAAAGCAGGCTTATGTTTTCTTTATTATGTAAATGATTTTCCATTTCAAATGCATTATAGCTTCCATCTCATTAACCTGTTGGTAAATATTACAAGTAACTGGATCAAAAAGAAAGCACTGTAGCCCTAGAATTGAGTAAGACAGGCGAGGCCATTTTGATTACAGCCCTTCTCAGTAAATACAAGGTAAGAAAGTTAAAGGATGCTACAGGAACAAGTATGAGAGTTACTCAACCCAAGTTTAAGGGTCAGGAAATGCTTGTCTGTTTGAGATACTCAAATGAAGAATGAAGAGAAAGTGGGAGTTAAGCTTAATATGTAAGGTCATGAGGTTAAAGTTACTTGTAAAATTAATAGCATGGGTAAATACCTGTCTCAAGATCATACATATTTTTAAATAACTAAAAGAAATTTGCTTATAGAGAATCCTAAAAAGGGACATAAGAGTGATGAGAAACAGTTGATGATACATCATGTATTGATATTTGAATTTTTTGGTAAAAACTGTGTATGGTTTTTGAAGACTAGGTATGCTCCTACTTGGGTATTAGAGAGATGGCTTTCATTCACTGTGGAGAGTGGATTTGACTAAGACACAAGTGGGGACAAAGTCAATTTTTAGTATTCTGGTTAAATCTAGAAAAGAGAAGTAGTAGACAAGATAAATGGATGGACCTGATACGTTTCAGAGATACTACTGATTAAATTTGGTGGTTAACTGGTTATGCTATATGGTAAGGGAATTAGTCAAGTCACTATTGTAGGCAAGCAGTGGTAGAGCACTGTGGTATTCTTGAATGTGGTGGCATCACTGAGGCAAAGATTATGAGAGAAGATAAAAGTTGAGCATAAGCACATGTTTTGCAGAATTTAGGTAATGGCATTTAAGGATTCATGAGCATTTCTTGGGCTAGGTTTATATTTTTAAGATTTACTAATGTGCAGATATCAACTGGAGTTGTTGAGCATTAATGGCATCTGTAATGTTTGATTCATGGTGTCCACTTAAGAATTCTAGAAGCTTAACTAAGTAACTGAGCAGTTCTATAGCCTAAGGTGTTAGAGGACATGACCTTATCTCTAGTATGTGGTTCACGGTTCCAACCTGAGAAGTTTAGAAGTTTACCTGGGTGATTCAGCAGGCAGGGAAGGTTTTCACTCTATAGATGTCCTGAGTTTGTGCAAGAGGAGGGCAGGGAGATATTGTGAGTGCTATACCTGCCCTGGGACAGGGAGCCTCTTTACAGTATAAGGGAGGAAAAGAGGCTTACTTCTCCCTCTCCATTTCACTCTTGTTGCTTTGGTGTTTTCTACCACCATGAACTTTTGACCCTGTGCCATGCCACCCTACCTTGGAGCCAGCTGATTATGGACTGAGATCTCTGTAAACCATGAGCTAAATAAACCTTTCCTGTCTTAGTTTTGGATGTAGGGCATTTTGTTTCAGCAATGAGAGAAAAATACAGATAGGTAAAAGATGAAGGGTCAACATAGTATTTCCCTCAGAAAAATATTTCAAAAAAAATATACCCTCAGGAAATATAGGAGGATGGAATGGAAAGAAGATAGACAATTAAGAAAGAATTAGAGGATGCAGAGAAGTTTAGTTGCTTGTGTGGGGCTTCCGCAGCATGCAGAGAGACGCTAGGGAGAAAGGAGTCCTAGCAGCTTCATAAGTTGTATCTGTATAATAAAACAGCACAGGAAGAATACTGAGATTTCCTTACTTACATTTTGAAAGAAATAATTACACCGTGCCTTGGCAGATAAGTTAAATGTCTGATCTCTCACATGCACCATATTTTTATAAACTATAGAGAACTTTGATAAACACTAGGTCTAGTATTCTGATAAAATAATACATTTCACGTTCATTCAAACGCTTTCCATAGTCAGAAGTTAAAGCCTATATCTTTTTAATAAAACAATATGATAGCAAATCCATTTAATATCATATTTCAAAGATTTAGTCAGTTTCTAAATATATGCATTTTAATGTTTTAATGAAAAATTTTAATTGATGAGGTCTTTTTATCTTCCTGTAAAAATAAAAAAACAAATTTGGAATTTTTGGCTGTTAACACCCAGTATTTGAATTAAAATTTCATAAAATACGTGAATTCTTAAGTCACCATTCCTCTGTGTTGTGTATTTAAAAAAAAATAAGTACCTGTTATCTCCTGCTGTTTATTGTTATTCTCTTTTTTTAAGAATCTGAAGAAAGGGGCTGGAGATTTAACTCAGTGGCACAAGCACCTACCCAGAAAGCACGAGGTAGAGAGTTAAATCCCTGGTACCAAAACAAACAAGAACAAAAAGAATGAGGAGAAATAACATTATATAGAAAATGTGTTATGCTTGACTTGAATAAAATCCCAGTTGCTAAAATACATTATGTCACCATCAACATATAAAAAGAAGAAAAAGCAAAGACTTCCAAAGTGTTTTAAGATTATGGTTCATCCTTATCTCATATATTTTCATTTTGCCTTTTAAAATACTCAGTATGGATGAAAACAAACTAGATTGCATCATATCTTAACTCAAAGGCTTATTATTTCTATTAGCTAGAAGTTAGGCATGGACTGTTCATTTCTTACAAGTGTATAATAGCGAGAAGACGATGCTTGGAGTCTTAGAGTTTCACAGTCTGTAAAGGTAATGAGACTGTGACAAATTTTTTCATTAAAAATTAACATCAAAGTAGACTATCATTTTATTATCTTTAATACATCCAGGTAAAAATTCTATTTTGATCCTTGCAGGAAGGATTAGTAGAACAAATAAAAGATTATATAATCATATTAGGATTCTACCAAGTTATTATAATTTTTCCTAGGGTTGTAAATTAAGACTGATATCTACTCTGGAAACCCAAAATAAAAATGAAGAGAAAATTTTATGCCCCCCCTTTATTTTCTTTTGTACAATTCGATTCCAGTGAGCAACATTTCTTCTTTGCAGACTGCGCATGTTACGCACACAATGCCCAGGAACACTGAGAGAACACAAGAAGCACGAGAGTTGAGTGCCTCGGCCGGGGGATCATTGTTCCTGACCATGGTTGCTGACCTGATGGGTTAAATACCTGCCTCCCAACTACACAATCGACTGCGGAAAGCAAAGATCATGGGAAACATGCTGTATGCTATGGAACTGGAGGACTGGATTAGGGAAAGCCTGAAACAGATCAGCCCTGAGGAACCGGAGATAGCAGAGGAAGAGCGCTAAGAGCTCCAAGATTGCGTGACTTCCTGATGTTTTTCTTCTGACTCCTGCTGGTTAGATGATATACTCCTGTGATTTGTGACTTCATTTCTGAAAGTGTTTCTCTAAGTGATTTGTTAGGAGCTCATTCCGTTATTCTAAAGGAGCATTTTATAATTGTGCTGCTTTATAAGTATTTTATCCCATTTCATAGATTGTTTCTTTACTCAGTGTTTCTGATGCTGTGCAAAAATTTGATGCTATGCCACTTATTTTCTTTTGGTTCAGGTGCTTAGGGTTTTGATGTTTTACCTAAGAAGTCATTACTAAGACCAATATCAAGAAGCTTTCTTTATTGTTCATCTTAGTAATTTTCTGAGTTCTATTTTATATTGTGTATTGTAAGGTTGAAGATTTATTCTTCTCCATGTTGAAATGTGTTTTTTCCCCCAGTATTCATTTAAAGGATTATTGTTCATTCTCTCTCTCTCTTTCTCTCTCTCTCTCTCGTTCTTGCTCTTGCTCTTTTTTTTCTTTTTCTTGGTTTTGCTATGCAGTTCAGAGTGGCCTTGAACTCACTACGTAGGTGTGACTGACTGTGAACATACTAAGAACCTTCCTGCTTCAGCCTCTCAAGTGTTGGTCACAGGGGTGCACCACCACATCTCCCCTCTTTCACTTTTGTGTGTGTATGAGTGTGTGTGTGCATGTGTGTGTGTGTTTGAACAGTTAATATCCAAAACATACAAGGAGCACAAACAACTCTACAGCAAGTGGACAAGTAATCCAGCTAAAAATTAACCAAAACACTTAAAGAGAACTTCCTCAAAACCTGGCATAAAGGTAGGCAAAATTATGTTAAAAAACTCTAAATATCAAAGAAATTATCCTAATTATCAAAGAAATGCGATTACAACCACAATGATTATCTGTTAATTTTTAGTTCATCAGAAATATAAATTAGTGTTGCCGAGGATGTGGAAAAAGTGTCAATCAGTAATGTTAGTGGGAAATGCTCTGGAAAAAGTGTAGAACTTCTTCAAAAACTGGGTAAAAAAATACAACTGCTATATGGTTCAGCAAACTTAGTTTTAGTATAGCTGAAGAAATATGAAATCAGTATATTGAAGACATATTTTTTAGCTCATTGCAGTTTTATTTATATTAAGATATTCATCAATAGATGAATGAATAAAAAATACAGGGCATATACAAGTGGAATGCCCACCCAGATTACAAAACACTCTGTCATCAGTGACAACAGACATGAGGCTAGAGGACACTAAGTTAAGTAAAATGAGCCAGACCTCAAAAGACAGATGCTGCAGGCTCTCACTGATATGTGGAGACTCTACAAGCTAATCACATGGCTCCAGCAAGAATGGTGCTTAGAGGTGCTGTGGTTTGGCTCTGGGATGTCCTCTAGGGGGCAGTGTGTCAGAGGCGTGCTCTTGCTTTGGCTGGAATCAGGAGGTGGTGAAAAGTTTGAGAGATGAGGCTAGTAGGACGCCTTTAGGGCACTGCAGACGTACACTAGGCATGGAGAGTGGGACGCTGGCTCCTCTATTTTTCTCTTTTGCTGTGAGGTGAGTGATCGTATTTGAATATTCACTGTAACCAGAATGCACCTGAATATACATAGAGTAATGGACACAATGATTGTGTACAGAGTGCTCCAAAGTCGTGAGCTAAAATAAACCTTTTCTTCTATAAATCGACTGTCTTGACTATTTCTTATAGTAATGGAAAGCTGACTAACTCACTGGTAGTTGAAGGTAGGGTGTAATGAGAGATGGTTAAAAGGTACAGTGTTTCATTTACACAGGAGGAATCTGAGTTCTATTGAATAGCAATATACAGTTAATAAGAATAAGGTACTTGATATTTGAAAATTTCTAAGAGAATAGATTTCAAATTTTCTCAACACACAAATATGTATGTAAAGTGGACATGTTAATTAATTATATTCAATTATTTCATAGCTATACATATATATACATTATATTGTACTTCAAAAAAAATTTTTACCTGTCAATTAAGAATAACTAAATTAAAAAAAATAGAGTGACCTGTTGCACATATAGCTTTGTATTTTATAGCTGTATAGTTTACTATCAATGAATTTATTAGCTGATCTGACATTCTTATTTTCGCAGTATATAGGTTTATCTTTCACTCTTATTGTTAAATGCTTTCTGTAAATTGTTTGAAATTATTTTCTACATTATAATCTGAGGATATTATTTTATATTACTTTCCAGAAACTTTTCTTCTCTCTGTGTATTTCTTACACACACACACACACACACACACACACCCTTAATCTGGGATTACTAGGAGTAAATGAATCTTTGGAACATAGGTAGGAATTGACATCTTTAAAAACTAAATATGCCAATACATGAACATTTTGTGCAAATTCAGATCTTCTTTTATTTCTAATAATAATGTTTTACAGTTTTTTGATAGCGGTCACTCATAACTTATACTACATTTATTCATGGACACTTGACATTTTATGTTATTTAGATATTTATAACTAATTTTATAACTTCTTTTTGGACTGTATAGAAATAAAATGGATTTTTATAGTGTATGAAATATGGGCTTCAAATTTGTCTTCTTAATAATCCCAATACAGTAGGTTTCTGAATGCCTTTCTGAATATTCAATATTAAAAATCATTTTATTTCTTAATAGTGAAATTCTTTCAACCCCCATGGTATTTATTTGCTTTTCTCATGTAATTTTACTGCTTAGGATCATCAAAATTAAGTTAAATACAAATGACTATAAAAATTATCATCGCTTCCTTCCTTATCTTAAAAGTAACACTGATTGTATTTTATGATATGTGATTTTCCTGTAAGGTTTTATTTTTATGGGTTTTTATCAGATTTTTAAATTCATTCACTTATTTACTTATTTGCGTGTTTATTGGGGATTGAACTCATGGCCACAAACTATGCTCTATCACTGAGAGATTTTATCCACTATTTTGCTTGTAAAGAGATAACCATTTGATTTTTATCTCTGTTTATTAATTAAGAAAAATGCACTATTGAATCAATTTCACATTCCTGGAATAAACTGAGCTGTTTGTCATGATTTATTATGTTCCTATGGGTTTTGGTTTTAACACTTCTGACTTTTTTTTTAACTCAAGTTGTATCAGCTCACATAAGCTACTTTTAGAATACATACTGATAAGATATCTTTCTTAGATGTTTAAATAAAATTTGTTAGAGATTTTCCTTGACTATACTATTCTCTGAAGTTTTTAAAGTTGTAGATATAGTGTCTTCAGTAAATACCAGTTAATATACAGTATTTTGTGTCAATTTTGATATTATGTTTCTATCAGTGTGCTTAATATTCATTCATTTTAAGATAAATGTAGTCATAAAGTTGTTACAATTCTTTACTTAATTCTTATGTCTCTGGGACCTATAGTAATAACTTTTTTTTATGGATGACTCTTTGAAAGCCCCAATCAGATATTTAAACCCTCTCCTCTTTTTTTTATTTTTAGCCTCAACTAAAGGATTATCAATTTTTTGTTTGGCTAATTTTATTGATAATTTATTTTTGTGATTTGTGAATCCCGAGATCATATTTTTAATTAATTTCTGCATTATATATTTTTTCTTTTTTCTATCTTAGTCTTTTTTCTTTTACTAATTTTAGAAAAGTAGATGGGGTCAACTCTCTAGTGTTTCCTAAAATATGTGTTTTCTAATGAATTATGAATTTTCTTTTATGTAATTTTTTAGTGCATCCTAAAAAATTTGGTTTGCAGTGTTTTTATTCTCAATCTTTAAGTACTTTAGGTTAAACTTTCCATCATAATATTTAAACATTTGGAGATCTTTTTGTTACTTTTTTTTGGTTAGTGATTTTTAACATAAATTTCAATATGGTCAGAAAGTAAACTAGGTATTTACATTCTTTGAATTGTTTTGAGACTGTTTATAGCTCAGTATGTAGATAATTGTATAAAAACTTTTGTGTGTACGTTTAAAGGACACATTCTGTTATCGTGTTCAAGTATTCTATTTTCTCTATTTCTGTTATTTACTTAGGCAGCAATGTTTTAAAACTTCCATTATAATGATGAATATTTCAATTTATAATTTTGGTTCTGTCATTTTTATAAGTGATATCTCCTCATTGTAATCTTATACAATGGAACTAGTACATGAGATTACTTCGGCTCATCCTATGAGAACATTAAACATCTCATGAAGACCTCTTATGTTGGTATCATCACACTGAAAATCACACCTGAGCTCCTACCAGCATCTTGACAAGGCAAACAATAGTGTGAAGAATAAAAACAAATACTGAATAAAGCAATATTTTGCATGTATATGTAATTATATACTTTATATATAAATATTTATGCTTGGACTTTTTGATTTGCCTATAGTTACTAAAGTACACACATCTCTACAATTGGGACACATATGTCAGATGTTTCTTTGGCAGTTTCTCCCAACAAATTGATCCCTTGAAAAACTATAGAAGTTAAAGAGACATATGAATTCTAGGAGTAAAAACTTATTATTGAAACAACTACGATAAATATCTGAAGGGCCCAAAAGTTAACATAAATTTTAGAAAAACAGACTGATGATTCCATGTTGGAGGGATGAGTGGGGGAGAAACAGTCATAGAAGTGAAAATTTTTTTCCGCCCATGGACCCACAATTCCTTGAGATTATTTGGCTGTGCTTTTGCTTCCACAGGCTTTTCCACTATTTCACAGGACCAAATGTAGCATCAGGACTCCTCAGAAATCCCGCAGTTGTAAATTACTGATGAGACAGAGCAGAAACAAGTTTCCCTAGAGCACTGAGTTCTCTGTACTTCTCCCTCAAAATCCTCATTATCAGTCAATTATAACGTAAAGAGACTGCTTATTCTAAAAGCCTTTTTTTCACTAAGTATTTAATGATAAATTTTTGAATATAGGAATTTTTCATGATTGCCAAAAAGAGCACATAATCAATAAGCTTGTGCAAGACCTGGGGACCTAGATTCTAAATTCATTCCTGTGTCTCTGGATTCCTCTCTGCTTAGGCACACTGAACCTGATCTCAAGACACAGCAATTCACCTGTGAGAAAGTATGTCCTCACAGGGAGAGTAAACTGGAGCCTGGAGAAATGCACTGCCTTCAGAAGAAAGGTAACAAACAACCAGTACTCAGATTGCCTTAAAAACACTGAAGAGATGGAGTATGTGTGATAGTATTTTCTGGGAAAATCAATGTTACATGTTTTATCTTTTACAATTTAACTTCCATGTTTAGTGCACAGTCGCGAGCTGTATAACATACTTCAACCAGTGATAGTCTGCATGTAAAAATGTATAAAGTGCTAAAAGTATCATCAGCTCATAACCATATAGCTCTCTTAACACAAAAAGCCAACACATCACTCAGGTGATTGTAGAGGTGCTGCTGTAAGGCAACCCACTGGACTGCCAGATACATGAGTATAACACACAATTATGCACAATCGTAACAACTGGCATTGATAATTTATGCTGATAGTTCATGCTCTTACATTTATTTACTATTGCTATACTTTTGTGTAAGTACATAGAAATGTCCACATATGGGGGGTTAGCATAATTGATTTGTGCAACACTATTGGTTTGCCACAAAACCATTGTTTTTTAAAAAAAAAACTGTGTGTGTGTGTGTGTGTGAGAGAGAGAGAGAGAGAGAGAGAGAGAGAGAGAGAGAGAGAGACAGAAGCAGTTGAGGCATGTGGAATATTCATATATCAAGCACTGGATTAGGCATAAAGTACACGTTATTTTAACTCTTAGGTAGGTGCTATCTATTTAACAACCTGAATCACAGAAAGTTAAGTGGCACATTTAAGTCCAAATTAAGAAGATGATACTGTTCAATCTGGACAAAGATGATTTTAGAGAGATACGTAGTCTTATCTTAGAAAAAAAAAACCTTGTATTTTGCATGATGAGGAAGGAATCAATTTACTTTTATTTGGTAGTTATGTGAAATGGATGGGAAAAAACGGACTCAGTTAATTATTCCTAATAAAACAAAAGACCTGAAGTACATAAATTTATGAAAAGAGGAAAAATACATTCTTCATGTAAAGTCTTCCATCTCCCCTGTGGCTACATTTCATTTTTGTGAATATTCTCATTCTTCTAACTTGCCTTCAATCTTGTTTTAATCTGTCTACAGTGCAATTGAACTTGTCTGAGTCCCACACCTAGTAGAAGACAAGTCATTTATAGTTTGCTTATAAAACTTGTGAACAGCTGTTAGCCTAATGCTTGGGGGCTCAACAGTGGCATTCGGGATGAGGAGACAGTGCCAACAAATGATATAAAAACTGGGGAAGTCTGGGTAATAACTTTATACTTTATCCCTCTGGCTTCCATCAGTGATAAAGGTAGAACTGAGCACTCAGTGTGGGTCCTCATCTATCTTAATCCTCTTTGACAGCATAATATGTGCTTCTGCAGGCTATATACTACTTATATTACCAAAAGTTGATCTTATGCCTGAGGTAAGTATAGCAAACAAAAGCAAAGTTACTATGTTTCTGATTTCATGTATATTCCTTAACAAATGTAATTGTACCACCAAAATAACTTTGCAAAGTTTAAACTTGGTTCTATAAATTTAGATTGTTTTTTCAAAGCTTTCTTGATACAATTGTAGAGGCTGCGCAAGGTGGAAGAGAACTATAGTAACTTAGCGCAGTTCACTCCCAGCTGTTTGCAATTACTATGAGTTACATCATAATTCTCATGATTTGACCTGTAGGAAATGAAAGTTTTTCTGAAGGTAATATCTCAATCATGCTAGCATCTATAAAGAAACTTAAGGGCAAGACAAACAATGTAAATTGAGAAATACTGGAATATTAGTTTTAGACATTTAATAGTTTCACAAAGAAATTTCAGAAGACTGAATCCCTATTGCAATCTTATTCCATTATCTTGGTGGTTTACTTGTTCTTTAACTTCAGAATTGGAAGGGTGATTTTTTTTAACATCCTCTAGCAGTAATGTTTACAAAATGATAAACCTAATTATTGTGACTGCTTTGTTTTAGCCAAACAAGATAGTGAATATTATTGCAACAATCTGCCTTTCTCATAATGTCAAATCTTTGCTTACATGATAACATAAAAGATTGATTATATTTAACTTTTTGCATCAAGTTATGGATAATCTTTCAGTCTTGCTATTTATTTCTTTTTATATATAATGCAGCACTTTCAAGATAGCCACAGGGCAATGTTCCTAATTGTATTGCTGAACTTGTTTTAATAAAATTCCAAGGAAAATACACTAAATCTAGATTGTTCATCTCATTATTCAAAGGATCAGAGCAAACTGGTTAGCTTCCATTAGCTGTAAGTGGTTTGTGTGCAAAAATCTTAAATGTAAGTAGAGTTAAAAGTGTGTAATTGAGGGTGGAAGTTTTCTCTCTAATCCTGAGGCTCAGGTTTCCTAAAACCAGCACAGACGATAGACCACAAAGTTAAGATCTGTCTTCATTTTATGGCTGGGGAACAGGGATAAGTTGAGTGAGTATATTCAGCATATTCTCAATGCCAAGGAGATATTTTTCTTTGGATTTAAGATGTGTTTTAAATGCATGGTAACTACAGAAAACAACTATAGCAATCCCAGTTTCCTAATTCTGTTTTGATATCTAGTAACTTCTGGAATAAAGTATTGCATTACTGATGGAAAAGAACAAAGAGAGAGAAAATAAATATGTATATATTCCATATATTACAGTTTGTACTGTGTTGCTATGTCTATAATAAATATAATTAATATATATGTGTATAGGTATTACTATGTGTTTTTAACTGAATTAAGGATGTGTTAATTTGCCTCACTAAAAAGTCTGAATTTGGAACAGAGGGTGGAAGACCCATTCCTCCTTCAAGTAGGCAAATAGGCAATTTAAATGAGAAACACCAAAAAGTATTTCCACCTATGCATATCATATCTTTGTGCCTCAAATATTTGCAGTCCTTCTAAAAATAAGGAACAGCTTTTACTTCATTATATTGACAAAAAGTTATAGTTTCAGAAGTGTTGCTTTGCATTTTCTTTTAAGATAACTTTTATTTTAAGCTTAGTGAACAAATGTGATAATATGCTCAACCAGTAAGGACTATCTCAGGCCAAACACTATTTATTCTGATTTCATAAATTGCCACTATCACTGCTAGTGCTCACCATAAAATTCTATGAGGCCAGAAATTAAGTTTGAGATTACAGATGGGTAGGCAGAGTAATGCCCCTGTGCCAGCATGTCCATGTCACATTCTTCAGAGCCTGTGATGAGGTTAGGAAATGAATATTGCAAAACAGTACAGGTGGCTGATCAACTGATCTTAGCATGGCCAGATTACCTTGGCTTACCTAGTTGGACACAATATACCCACTAAGGTCCTTAAGAGTGGGAAAGTGGGGCAATGATTACGTCAGTGTTGTGAGATGCTACTAGTCATCGCTATCCATGAAGGTGGAGGTGGTCCAGGAAGCAAGAAATGCCAGTATCTATTAGCAGCTAAAGACCAGTCTGACCTGGGGCCTCCAGAGAGCAATGCAGACATGCTGACTTCTTAATATTCGCTCAGCAAGACTCATTGCAGACTGTGACTTCCTGTAGCAATAGAGAACTAAGAGTTTGTATCAATTAAATTTTGAAAATTTTGATTATTTATTTATCCTTTATGGATGTCACTTTGGCTAATTGCAGATCAATCTTTTGGGAAATAATACCTACAACAAAAGGCTTCTGATGTTTTTTACTCGATTCTTTCTAGAGTACCCATCACCTCCTCATTCAAGCAGCTCTGGGTCTGTGAACTGACTTAAATGTTCCAGTTTTCTGTAGCTGTGACTTAAGTCAGGTCTTGTGTATCACAACTGGAGGTTTCATATATATACAGAAAAAATGGGCTCTTTGTAGCTTCCTGTCTAGGTTGATTTTAGGAATGACCTACCATGCCTCAGTGTCATACAGTTTTGACTACTACCTTGACCTTGCTTTTTACTTTGCTTTGAGCACTAAGATTTCATTGTTTTATTTTTATTTTTATTTTTATTTTTCTGGATCCTGTGGTCCTCATGGGGAAGCCATTTAAATGACAATATCTCCCACCATCAGCTCTTGCCAGCACAGGACAGTAACTGAACCTTTTTAAGAACATCTCCGTACCTTCACCAGTGCAGTGTTATTTTGCTGTGGAAGTGGGGGATGAAGCAGGGCCTTGCATGTGTTAGGTAACTGCTCTATCACTGAGCATCAGACCAAGCCAAACTCGTACAATTGTTTTATAAAATTTATTTATTTAAAGAAAAAAGAAAGAAAAATAAGACAAAATAGAAAAAAGGGTAGAAGTAATACAGTACTTCAGAGAAATATTAACACTAAGAAATTACTAGTTGATAAGTTACATATTGTCCTCTTAGAAATAGTTGTTTACAAAATCAAAGCACAAAAAGTGGACATACACTGACAATGCAAACCATTCTGTTCAAAGATCTAATGAAAACTTAGTAATATGGTCATCTATCTTATACACTTAAACATCCATATAGTTATATCCTTTGGAGGACTTAGCTTCCCTTTCATTTATACAATATCTATTATGTATTTTGGATCTTATTACTCTTTCAGTTTTTATTTTTTTTTACAGTAGAGATACAATGTGATATTTACAAATGTGAGATTTATTTCACTTATGAGGATAGTCTCAAGTTGCCTTCATTTACTGATAAAAGCCTCAAGATCATCCTTTTTATAGCTGAATAATATTCCATTGTTTAAAAATACCACAGTTTTTTCATCCACTCTGCAGTTGATGGGCATTTTGGTTGTTTCCAAGATTTAGCTATTACAAATTGTGCTGCTATGAACCTAGGTACACATATATCACTGTGATATGACCTTTTCAGTTTTTCTGGGAAAATACCCAGGAGAGGAATAGCTGGATTGAATGGAACTTCCAATCCTAGTTTTTTAAGGAATCTCCATACTGACCTCCACAGTGGTTGCACCAGTCTGCACTCCCACCAACAGTGGAGCACTGTTCCTTTTCCCCCCGCAGCCTCACCAACATTTGTTATCAGTTGTTTCCTTGATGGCAACCATTCTTTCTGGGGTAAGATGAAATCTCAATGCTGTTTCAATTTGCATTTCTCAAGTGACCAGTAATGGTAAACATTTCTTCATATATTTATTTGCCATTTGTATATCTTCATCTTAAAACTGTGTGTTCATCTCCGATGCTCATTTCTGGAGAGGGCCTTTGAATTTGGGGGGCTTGATGTTTTTCAATTCTTTATTGTTCTGGATATAAATCCTTTGAGGGATTGTTGACTAAAACTCTTTCCCTTTCTGAGGGTTTTCTTTTCACTCTGTTGGTGATTTCTTTTGAAGTACAAAAAATTTTCAGTAATATGAGATGCAGTTGTTGATTCTTTGAAGTATTTCCTATATTGTTTGTGCTTTGTTCATGAATTCTCTGCCTACTTCTATGTCTCCAAGATTTCTACCTGCCTTGTCTTCCAGTAGATTTAGTGCTTCTGTTTTAATATTTATGGTCTTGATCCATTTTGACTTTAGTTTAGTGCATGGTGATGGGTTGAAAGTTGTTTTCTTTAGGGCTTGAAATACTTCACTCCAAGCTCACCTTAATCTGAAGGGTTGTGAGGAGAAGTCTGCTGTGATTCTAATAGGTTTTCCTAGCTTTTAGTATTCTGTTTTTATGCTGTATGTCTGAGATCTTAATTATTATATGTCTGGGTGTACATTTATGTTGCTTATGACTGTTTGGCATTCTATATGCCTCACTTATTTGTATATCAGATTTTTCCCCCATGTTTGGGAAATTTTCTGCTGTTATTTCTGTGAACAGCTTAGTATTTCTTTTGCATTGTCTCCTGCCTCCTCACTGATGCCTATTAATCTAACATTGTTTCTCTTGGCATCATCTTGAATTTGCTGGATTGTCATTTCATGTTGCCTTGTTGTTTTTATAAGTTCTACTCTTTCATGATTGCTATCTGGGATCCTGTCCTCAAGGTCCAAAATTCTATCATTAGCTTCATTTAAATAGTCTTGCAGGCTTTCAATACAATTTTTTCTTTCTTGCATATCTCTTTGTATTTGTTTCATGGATTCTGCTTGTTTTCTGCATTGTTCCTTCAAAGTTTCAATTAATTTCCCACCTATATTTTTTTTTATCTATTACTTCTCTAGCTATGTTGAGCAACTCATTTACTAAGATTGTTATTTTTGTCTTTACATAAGACATTATTTCTAATTCAATTTCCTTCATAGCCTCATGGATTTGTTTCTTTACTTCATTTGCTGTATTTTCAGAGATTTCTGGTGTATGACTTTTAAAGTCCTGTATTTCATTGTTGCCTGTACTTGCTCCTGATGGATTATATGTCTGAGATTGTATTTTGCCTTTTTGTTTAGTAATTTTCACCTTTTGGGTAAATATCTGGTCTTTCTATCCCAACATTCACAACTGTCCATTGTGTGAGTTTTAGGGTCCTACTGTGTGATTGATGTTTGTCAAATTGCTGGGTACCACAATGAAGTGGAGATCCAGTCACCTGAATTCCTCCTACAGGGCCTGTTGGCAGAGTCCTATATTTTTTCTGGGCTAACTAGCCTAGAAGTATTGATGTAGGGCAACTCTTAATTCCTGCTGTTGTTACATCTTCAGGTTGTTGCAGGTCCCAAGATCTCCCTGGCTATAATGTTTGTGTCAGCTGAGGCCCTACTATGTCACTGGGGGTCTTATAAGCTCTTTTACTTTTCTCTAAGTTGGGGGGGAGTGTTATTGGTGCACTTCTCAAGCTGCCTGATGTTCTCTCTGTGGGGAGGGGGATTACCCACTGTCTTGCCAGGTTCCCCAAAGTCTTAGTTGGAGGGAGTTTCACTTCTGCTCCTATTTACCCACTACAGACCTCTATTTTAGGGGCAAACTCACACATGGACTGGAGCCTGCTGAGGTCTTCTGTTTGGGTGAGGGTTTCCTGAGTCTCTCATCCAGCCATCATGGTAGTCCACTGTAGTCCAAGGTTCTGGGAGAAGGGGTAGGATCCAAAGATCAACTGCAGTAATAGGTCCATGAGTTGGGTGGGTTCCCCAATGGGTGGGCCCAGTGACAGCAGTCTGAGGCAGCTCAGACCTGTGGCGAGCTTCTGCGATGTTCCTGGTGGTTAGGGTGAGCTTAGCAGCAACAGTCCAAGGCAGCTCAGGCCTGTGGTGGGCTTCTGCCAAAAACTAGTGTAATTGTTATTGAAATTTTTAAGAAAAGTCTTTGGTGACTTCTGTGGAGACAGGATAAATGACTGTTTGCAGTTTTCCTGATAAATCTACTCTAATAATGCTGTATCATTAACCTTCATAATTTTCAAAGAATTTTAAGCCATGGTTTCATTAATAATGGTTCTTTTCCATGGTACCAGTCAACTACAAAAAGAGATGCTATTTCTTAATCTTGTATATTCAATTAAGTTGTTAGAAGTAGACTGTTCACATTTTTAGTTTTGTGTCTCTCAATCATTTATCACTACAGCCACTTAGGTACTGAGACTTTTTAAAACATAATTTAATTCTATATCTACAGGATTAATGAAACTTTAATTTTGCTTTCCTGCCATTATTTCTTAACCCCAGCTCCTAATCTTAACTAGGTAACAATTCTTTGAAGTCAATTGGACCAGAAAAATGACTCACAGTCTCTATTGCTTAATAATCACCTGTTAACCACTTTTGTTCCAAATTGCCTTTTTGGTCAGTGTCTTCACTTTTAGATAACTCTGTCTGCTGATGCTAGCTTTGTAGGTAGAGATTTTTAGGAAGTCATGAGCTGGCTGACAGAATTTCTGGAAGTATCAGGAAACCAAACTTCATGATACATCATGAGAAGCAACACAGACATGAGGAAACATCCAACTTTCATGTGATTATTCTAGACAGACTAAATCCTTCTGTTATTAATATATACCCTGAGGAAAATAAAAGAAAGGAAAGGGGACATGTCTATAAGCTAATTAGAAACTCTATTACTACTGTAGCAAGTTAATTACATACTCTTCCACACTGTTAATGAGAAAGGCCACTCCCATTGGCTTAGATTACTTTTTATGTTTTCTGACCCATATAGACATACATGTTTGCATATCAGTAAGTCATCTAAAAACCCCAAGCATTGAAAGTCCAAAGAAATGCAATCTGTTTTTCTTCCTTTTTCTTTTTTTCCTTTCTGAGAATTATAGCATGTTATTTTTTTAGGGGTTGTTTGTTACAGCACTGTAATCTGCCTTATTCTGACTTGTGTGTGTTTATGTATTTTTGCAGACATAAACATATGCAAATTGTATATAATGTATACTTTCTTCCCAGTCCATATCCATAAGTTGTTTGTCAAGTATTTACATACATATTTCATATATATATATATATATATACACACACACACACACACACACACACACACACACACACATATACACACAGTGGTACCTTGGTTCATGCTTTAGTTTGTTTTACAATTTTGGGAAAGATGGCAGTGTTTGAATTTGTGTGGGGAAGTTGGCCACAGTTGTGTTTGTCACCAATGTAGAGTTTGTGAACAGAAGCAAAATTTAATCCAACACTGTTGAGAATGAACATATATTTTTCTGCATATGACATAGGTCTGTCTTTATGGCAGATTAATGCTCCACTGTGTGTAAATGCCATATTTTCTTTATTCACTCATCTGTTGGTGGACACCTAGGCTGTTTCCAAGATTTAGATATTATGAATTGTGCTGCTATAAACACAGGTACCTGTGTATCACTAGAACATGGTGCCTTTAACTCTTTTGGAAAGCTACCTAGAAGGGAAATAGCTACCTTGATCTTTCTTAAATGGGAAGAGAATCAAGAGAGGGAGTAAGGAGGAAGGAAAGAGAGAAACATGGCATGAAAAAAGGAATTGGGATGAGTTATGATCATGTACCCCATAAGGAAGGCAAGTATTGTATACTGCAAATGTTGACCAGAGAAAAAAAGCAAAAGGGATCAAGATATGGGTGGAGGAGGAAGGAAAGGGAAAGAGGGTAAAACGAGGAATTAAGATGTGTTCTATACACATACCAACTTCCCACAAGGGATGTAAACATTGTATACTACACATATGTAATAAAGTAAAGTGTAACAGTCATTCAGTAGATTGGCATAAAAGCAGAAATGGAGATAGCAAAGATAAAAGTCCAAATTTAAGGGTAGGTCAAAATCAATTCACTGTCTAATCTTAAGAAGGGAAAAAAGAGTGGAAAATGGATAAGTCTTAGGGAGCAGTTGGAAATTAAAAAGGTGTAACATATGTGCAATGCAAAGATGTAATGGGTGTATATTTCCCACTTTTATCGAAAGACGTAATACAGATTCAACAAGCTTAGCAAATTTCAAACAGGATACATAGGAATAAAATTATAATAGTCATAACATAGCAAACAGTTAAAAACAAAAGGTAATTTTGAAAGCACCAGGGAAAAAAGACATTACAGAGAAATAGTTGTTCAAATTTCAAGTGTATGCAAACTTCTCTTCAGAGCCAGTGGTGGCATGTGGCATCCAATACCATCTTCAAAGGGAAATAGCACACAAATGAAATTGTCAACTAAGACTCGGCTCCAGAAGGAGGGAAAAAAGCCTTTTAAATTCAGGTAGAATAAAAGCTTACAAAGTATTGAAAACACACAAAAAATGTTGAAATGTTTATATTAATGTGAGAAAAAACTTTTCAGAATAAAGAGTTTTACCAGGGATATACATACAGGGTCATTTCCTAGTTTAGTAACAACCCTTAAGTTGTTACTAATCTATGAAAGTGTTGTTGTGAAAATTGTGGTGGTATCCAATAACAGACCAAAAAATAATGAAATTAGAGAAACAGATAATCATTCATCCACAATAGGTCATACTCAGTAACCCAGACAGACAAAACCACAAGTACTGAGATCTGAATAACCATTCAAGTACCTAATAAGTATTTATCATGGTACCTTGGTTCATGAACTTAATTTTCCATGATTCTGGTGACAGAATTTGAGTTTAGATTACATTTTCACTGGGGAAAATGTACATATGGTGCCATAAATATAATTTTAATACACCTCAAAGACTTGGAATCATATAGAATATGTTCTCTGGACACAGAGGAACTAAATTTCAAAATAATCAAATGCATAGAAAAACCTCAAAACATTTAGAAATTATCCATGACTTAAGGAAAGAACCATGAAATATTTATAAAATATTTCGAACTTTGTGTTGATGAAAATACAACATACAAAATGTCTTGAGCTGCCTATTTTTGGAATAAAGCCATGTCACTTTGCTTATCTACTGAGTGACTGCTTTGGTACTAGAGTTGCAGGTTTGAGCAGACGAGGCAGAGACAGTTTGGAATAGAACAAAGTCTAAAATATTTACAACCTGGCCTTTCACAGAAATAGTTTGGCAAATCTTTGTTTAGCTATCAACTGCAAGGATTTTTGTCTTTCTTGTGGGTAGAGTGGGGTTTTAGCAACACTGATTGTCTAGTTTCCATACCTGTGCTATTAAAAGTCACAAATGATAAATAATGGAGAAAGAGGTAGTCTGATCTACCATACCCATTAATTCCTAGGTATTATTACAATTTTCTCATGAAGAGCAGTGAGGGACTAGTAGGTATAGCCAAGTCCATTGTCAATTGGGTTGAAACTGTGGTCTGCAAGATGTAAGAGATGAAACAGGTACTTCAATAGTTTTAGGAATTGTGGTTCATGCCTGTAATATCAGCACTCAGGAGGCTGAGCCAGAAGGATGGCCATGAGTTGAAGGCCAGTCTGGAAGATCTGAACCTAAATAGCAACCTGAACTAAATAGCAAGACCTTGTCTCAAAAAACCCAAACCAAAACCAAACGATACATAAATATGCTCCAAACAGTGGGCAGTGCGTATAGTCAACAACCAGGGTCAAGAACATGGACCTGGCTGATCTGGCTGTTTATGTTAACACAGATGTAAACCTAACATAGTTTTTGAAAAATCACATGCAAACATAGCATTAAAATCCCTCCATTGAAAATAATTTAAAAAGAAAAGCTTACTTGGAAAGAAAATTAACTATGCTGGGAATATAATTCCAAGACGGCTATTACTACACATCTTGCAGGGTCTCTCCTGAGAGAAGAAATGAGGGTCTGGCTACTAATGGCAGATGAATGGCAATGTTCATTGCTATCGTAATCACAGTTATTACTATCATAGCTGCTACAAACTGCTTTTACCTATAAGAAATTAGGCTCGATTTAGACCTCTTGAGCCAATGCAGGTAAACATGTTATTCCCTGCCCTTCTTAATTTATGGATTAAATCTGTCTTTACTATGTTTCCTTACACTTTTCTTGTACTTGTCAGGAGGTCTAATTTAAGTACATAAAGTTGAATTTTTCCTTTTTCATGTCTATTGAATTCCTCTGACCCAAAGAAAGGTTGGCAATGCATAGAAATTTGATTAAACCAGTATACGATATACAAAGCATGATCCCAACATATGATGTTTAAACTTTTTAAAAGCATTACAATAAAAGACATTGCCATTAATCCTCCCTCAGAAATCTCCTTACTTCAGACGTACTTATCCCGTTGCTCTTGTGAGTTCTGAAGCAGTTCTGGAAATGCTCTTTCCTGAGTGTCTTACAACATGTCATCAAAATTATAATTAATGTTGCTGTTGAGGGGCAGCTAATGGAAAGACAGGCTTCTAAAAGCAGTGCTTTGTCTTGTCTACCTTATTCACTGCATCGGGCACCACGCTACTTCTGCTTTTTTTCAAAAGCCAAAAAGAGCATGAAAGGTAAACATGTTGACTCAGGCATCAAGGAAGCTATGACAGCACAATTACACACAAAAAGAACTCCTAGAAGTGCTTCAGAGAGTGGCGGGAATAAACAGCTAAGTGTACTTAAAGAGAGGGAAGTAATTGGAAGGGAGCTAATGATGATATGTCTTTTACTGTCATAAATACAAAAACTAATCTAAACTTTCACTGTATTTTTTAATCATATCCTGTAGCCAGGAAAATGATGACAGAAATCTCTAATACATTCTTGGGCACTTCTTCTATTCTAGGTGCTTATATCCTCCCTCATTTAATCTTCAAGCTATTGCTCCATTTTCAGACAGTGAAAATGAGTCACAAAATCTTACATCATTTCTAGCAAGTCCCCAAAATAGTACGAGATGAAATCAGTGTTTGCATGGTAGTCGTGAGACATTTTCAGAGCCTGGCAGACTGTACTTCCAAAAGAGGTTAACTTTAATTTTGCCAGTATTCCTTGATGAATGATAGAATTAGAAAAAATTTAAATATGGTGCTTTGGAAACAGGAGACTAGATTCTCTAAGAGATAACATAATTACACGTGGGACATTTGCATTAAAATACTATTTTCAAAATCATTTATAAGAGGATTTCATTTTTTTGGTTAAATGCCATATTAAGTTTTAAAAGGCTAACTTTTTCTATAATCTCACTAACATTCAACTAATAAAATTCAAATTATTTGGATTTATTTCTTCAGAGTAAAACTCCCATTATGACATTTCAGTATTTCTTGTTACTATTAAGGATGTCTGCTTGGTTATAATTATGCATTAGAAACTCAGGAGAACATTGATTGTTGGAATTTAATTTACTCTTAATGCATAACACAGCTGAAAACAAAGTCACAAAGTCCAAGGAAAATCAGACTTTTAAATTTAATTTAATTTTATTTTATTTTAAGAGAGAAAAAAGAAAATTTAAAAAAGGCAAAATTGAAAAAAATGAGAAAAAAGTAGAATACAGAATTCAAAAAAATTAACATCATAAAATTGTTAGTTGATACATTACATATGTCATCTTAACAATAGTTGTTAAAGTTACAAAATCAAAGCATAAAAAGTGGCTAGGCACTCAAACATTGACAGTGCAAACTCTTCTGTCCAATGTTCTAACAACAGCTCAGTAATATGGTCATCTATCTTACACACTATACATACCATTATATCCTTTAGAGCACTTTCCTTCCCTTTCACTTTTACAATATCTATTATATTTATTATACCTTTATATCTATTATACTTTTTGGATGCCATTATTCTGTCCGTCCTTATTATTTTTTACACTAGAGAGACAATGTGATATTTACTAATGTGAGTCTTGTTTATTTCACTAATGAGGATATTCTCAAGTTGCCTCCATTTACCTATAAAGGCCCCAAGATCTTCTTTTTTTTAATAACTGAATAATATTCCATTGTTTAAAAATACCACATTTTTTTTCACCCACTCTGCAGTTGATGGGCATTTTGGTTGTTTCCAAGATTTAGCTATCACAAATTGTGCTGCTATGAACATGGGTGCACATATATCACTGTGAAATGACCTTTTCAGTTTTTCTGGGAAAATACCCAGGAGGGGAATAGCTGGGTTGAATGGAACGTCCAATCCTAGTTTTTTGAAGAATCTCCATACTGACCTCCACAGTGGTTGCACCAGTCTATACTCCCAGCAACAGTGGAACAGTGTTCCTTTTTCCCTGCAGCCTCACCAACATTTGTTATCAGTTGATTTCTTGATGGCAGCTATACTTTCCGGAGTGAGATGAAATCTCAATGCTGTCTTAATTTGCATTTCTTGAATGACCAGTGATGGTGAACATTTCTTCATGTATTTGTTTGCCATTTGTATATCTTCATTTGAGAACTGTGTGTTCATCTCCAATGCCCATTTCTGGAGAGGGTCTTTGAATTTGGGGAGCTTGATGTTTTTCAGTTCTTTATATGTTCTGGATATAAGTCCTTTGTCTGAGGGATTGTTGGCTAAGATTCTTTCGCATTCTGTGTGTTTTCTTTTCACTCTGTTGGTGATTTCTTTTGAAGTACAATGACTTTTTAGTAATATGAGATCCCAGTTGTTGATTCTTTGAAGTATTCATGAATTCTCTCCCTACCCCTATGTCTCCAAGATTTTTTACCTACTTTGTCTTCCAGTACTTTGGTGTGTCTGTTTTAATATTTAGATCCTTGATCCATTTTGATTTTAGTTTAATGTATGGTGATAGACATGGGTCTATTTTCAGTCTTCCACATGTGGAAATTCAATTTTTCCAACACCGTTTATTAAAGAGGCTATCATTTTTTCCAGTGAACATGTTTAGCCCCTTTGTCAAATATAAGGTGGCTGAGTACCTTTATAGTAGTGTTTTCATCTTCTAATGTGTTCTATTGATTCTCAGGTCTGTTTCTTTGCCAGTACTATGCTGATTTTATAACTGTGGCTTTGTAGTATAGTTTCAAGTCAGGAATTGAGATGCCTCCTGTCTTGACTTTGTTGCCCAGAATGACTATTCTAGGTTTCTTCTGTTTCCAAATTAATTTCAGAATGTTTTTTCTAGATCTTTGATGTATGTTGATGGTATTTTGATTGAGATTGCATTAAATCCGTGTAACAGTTTGGGGAGGATGGCCATTTTCACAATGCTGGCTCTTCCTAGCCAAAAGCAAAGAACACCTTCCATTTTCTAATATCTTCTTCAATCTCCTTTTTTAGCATAGTATAATTTTCAGCATATAGGTCTTTTACATTCCTGGTTAGTTTGATTCCTACGTATTTCATTTTTTTAGATACTATTGTGAACAGTGATATTTGCATAATTTCTCTCTTGGTGAGTTTTTTGTTTGTGTACAGGAATGCTAATGATTTTTGAGTGTTAACTCTGTATCCAGCTACACAGCTCAATTTGTTTATTACCTCTAGTAGTCTTTTAATGGAGTTTTTGAGGTCTTCTATGTAGAGTATCATGTCATCTGCAAATAATAATAATTTAACTTCTTTTCCTATTTTTATACCTTTTATTTCTCCTTCTTGTCTGATTTCTCTGGCTAGTGTTTCCAGAACTATGTTGAATAGGAGTGGTGATAGTGAGCATCCTTGTCTTGTTCTTGATTTTAGAGTGAAGGCTTTCAGTTTTTGTCCATTTAGTATAATGTTGGCTGTTGGTTTGTCATAGATGGCCTTTATGAGTGAGGTACATACCATCTATTCTGAGTTTCTGTAGGGTTTTTATCATGAAAATTTGTTGGACTTTATTGAAACCTTTTTCTGCATCTATTGAGATGATCATATGAGGAAAATCAGATTTTAAGCATGTGTGATGCAACTGACAGACTGCAGTCTAGACAAATTTATGTGTCAACAATTGTATGATTTTTGTAATGCTTTGAGATGACAGTATATCTCTGGAATGCCTGAACCTGTTAGACAGTAGGTATTCAATAATCATAATAGTGTATTTTATTCTAATTATTTTTATGTAGACTATTTATTACTCCTACCATTACCATTGCTACTATGAGAAGTCTCACTTATAAAATAATATTGAAAAGCCTCAGACAGTACAGTTCAATTCCCTTTCTCCTTCTTTTATTGTTCTTTAGTGTTCATTTTTGCAAGCAATAAAATGTCTGTGAAACCCTACTTTTAATACTTGATATTGACTCAACAATGAACAGGTGCATGGATAATTACATGAGTTCAGGTATATGTGGAAAGAGACATACAGTTCTCCAATATTAGTACTGTTGTAGTCAGGGGTTTGCAGGGAAAACAGCTACACACAGGACACATGATTTATAGCATTATTTATGATAGTCACTCAAAGAGTTAAATACAAGAAATATAGGAAATCTGTCTTTATATAAAGACCCAAGGTATGCAACTAGGGCCTGAGTCCCACAGCAATGTCCTACATGAGTTTAGCTGAAGATATAGGGCCCTTGACAATGCTTCCCATAATTCAGCTGGAGGGCTAAAACCCATGACAATGACTCATGCAGTCTATTTAATGGACCTGGGAAGGCCTCAAGGATATTGAGGTAATTAGCAAGTCCAGCAGGATCTGTGACAGTAGGCTGAGGGATCTGCACTGGACCCCGGAGGTGACACTCAAAGAAAGGACCAGGGAACCCCCCAAAAGTACCACAGCTATCTTCAGCAACAACAAAGCCTCAGGCTCCTCTGGCAATAACAGCTGAGTTCACATCCGGAAGCCAGCGTGATGAACTTCTGGAGATTGAACAGCACATATCTTCTCCTCCGGATCCAGGAAGTGATGCTCCAAGTAAGGACCAGAGCTCCCTCAAAGTGAACTGCAACCATTCTCAGTGACAAGGTCCAAGGTCCTCTGTCAGTGAGGACAGCCAAGTTCATATCAGTGAAGAAGCTAAACAAGACCCTCCAGGAGAACCAATGGCAACAGGAGAACCAATAACACTATGGAGAACCAACAATTCCATGGATAACCAACACTCTACCTCTTCCTCTCCAGTTCTCCTTTTTATCTTGGGAACAATCCTTAGGTGGGCCATCTACACTCTGCACCACCCTGATTCAGTTCAGCTGGTATTACAATTTGACCACCAGTTATCACTCTATTCCTAGCGGAATGATAACATTAACTTTTTGTGAAAGTTACACTCTTTTTAGAAGACTGATGGACTTTTTAAAATCACTATACAGGCCAACTCATATATCAGTGAAACTTTCAAATGAATGGACACTATTTTTCTAATTTGGAAATTCTATTTGTATATGTTCTGAGGTAATTTAATTTGTAAATTAAAAAAAATAGTGATAGGTGGCACTCATTACATAGTTAATTTATGCTTATTAGCTACTGGGTGTTAACATGTGCTTTGCACAACCAATGAATTATATAGCATAATTTTTATATCTGAAGATACTTTTAGGGATTTATTGCTATTGTCTCATTGAGTAACACCACTGCATTATTCTAAGGTTGATATCATTAGCTGGAGACACATGCAAAATATAAAAACTAAATGTTTAAAGAAAAAGTGATCTTACATTTTAGAATACAAATAGTAAATGGTATGTAGAACCTTCAACATTGATGTTCCAAGGTAATTTAATAACAGGACCCTTAACTCTAATACTGCAGTATACATCACACACAGAGGCATTCACAAGCTCATGTGAGAAATTAGTTACAGGGACTTTTTCCAGACCATCACATTAAATTCAATTAACCTATTATTGACTGAAAAGTACCTGGTTTTATTAAACATTTTCTAGGCATTTTCAGTCATTAGTAACACTTGCATAGTCATAGTTGTAACCTAGAGAGACAGGTGCTTATTTCTTAGGCAATAAATCAGATATTATATTTAGTTTTTGTGAAGATTAATCAAAGTCAACTATATGTGGGTGCATATGTGTGAACATGTTTGTGTGTATGTATGTATGAGAAAGAGAGAGAGAGAGAGGGATAGAGAGAGACAAAAAAAGAGACAGAAAATGAGAATTTTATTGCTAAGAGACTTTGGAATTTGTAAATAAAAATATCCCTCCTCAGCCACACTAATGATTTTTTCATTATTAGAAAAAGGCAGAAACTAGATATTTTGGTGCTTATTATTCATGTACTATTTTCACAGCATATCATCTTACAGATAACTTGATTTGATTCAAAGCAGTAGTTGATATTAAAACTATTACAAAGGAAATAAGAAAAGACATATAGCTATTGTAGTTACTGTGAGTGGCAGCTCTCAAGTGACATTTAAGTAGTGTTTTTAGTCTTTAAAAATTTAGACCTTAAAAATTTCAGCCCTGGAGTAATGGAAGCGTGAACTTGAGTCTTAGCAGCCCTCAACTTCTTTGCTGATATTTGCTGATAAATGGGTAAAACAAAAAGTAACTATTGCACTAATTTGTGTGAATTATTTTTTGTCATCAATAGTATCTGTTTCATGATATTCAAATTTCAATTAGCATATTGAAAAATGTCATTCACCTCTGAGATGTTTGACAAAAGGAGACCCTTTGCCTTGTGTGACACAGAAAGAGCACAAAGGAAATAGCCTGGCTATTGTATTTGCTTACAGAATTCCAATTTTATTCAGATTCTGGGGAGGGAATGTGTTCTGTGCAGGCATGACTAGCGACGGATCTGGTCAGCTGTTGCCTGTTCAAGGATTAAGAATGACTGTGTTCTGGCTAACAGGCCATAAGAATAACTGTGCTGAAGACCTTTCAGGGAAAATTCCTTTCTAATTAGAAAGAGAAAGTATGGACGACCACCTGGACAGCTCTCTCTTGAACCAAGAGCAATTACCTCCATTGTAGCTAAACCTGGCCCGCGCGGATCTGGGCCAGGCCATTTGCGTTCCCCTCCTTTGGCTCTAAGCAGTGTAAATAGAGCTGGCTGATACATAATCTTTGAAGCTAGGGGACATCACTGTTTCCCTTCTCTGTGACTCCCAAAACATTGTTGAACAGGCAGGATGCAGAGCTGCCACTCCAGGGCTGTCAACTGGTTTGAGCCTGGAGACAAGAGGCTATGACTTCCCAGGCAGGAAAGTTTGCACATCTAAGCTGAAGCACCGCCCTCTAAATGTTAAATGCTACCCCAGTTGGTACAGATTGGTCTGTGTGCACGTCCTTCTCTCTGCACATTGCAGAGGCATTTTCAGGCCTCCTGGCCAGCCCAGCCCACAGCACGCATGGATCTCCTGGTTCTCACAGTCACTCATCCTCAAGCCACTCCCTTTTCCACAAATTAACCAAATCCAAATTAGGCCATGGGCTGTCTATGGCTGATTCCTTTGGCTTCCCATTATAAATATGTGATAATGTCTTTATTCTCGCCGTGGGTTATACTGGAAGTTGTAGATTGGAAATTAACTTGGTCGAATTCCAATAACGTTCCCATGGGATTACAAGTCTAAAGTTCCCAGACAGTAAGTAGAATGGGAAAACATTTTCTATGAGAGAGAGAGACAGACAGAAAGAGAGCGAGAGAGAGATGGAGACAGAGAGAGACAGAGAGAGAGAGACAGACAGAGAGAAAGAGAGACAGAGAGAGGAAGAGAGAGACAGAGACAGAGAGAGACAGAGAGAGAGAGAAGAGAGAGAAAGAGAAAAAGAGAGAGACAGAGACAGAGACAGAGAGAGAGGGAGAGATAGCGAGCACGAGATTAGGAAGCCTATAACCCTTTCTGAATCTCTATCTATGAAGAGAATTACCAGAGACCTTGTAGCTTGAAGTGGCAGCACCCTTCCCCTCGGCAGTCATGGGGGAAGAATCAAGAGAATCCTACAATAGCGAGTGAAAAGCCCCATGTAGCTGAGTGGCTAAGTTAACCTCCGAGCTTCTTATTTATTTTTCAAGATTTATTAATTCAACCATATGTTCAAGCCACTATTAATGGGGATAACTGAAGACAAAAGCATTTTTAAGCCAGTTGCAATTGTTAAAATGTATGATTCTATTAAATTATTTCTATGCTCTCAAATGAAGAAGAAAAACAATGATATCTCAAAGTACTTGGACTAAGTTGATATATTTCATTTATTCATTCAACATATTTATTAACCTGTAAAATGAAACAAATGTTTCTCAGAATTGGAAGATACCATATATATTTGCAGTGTGGTAACTGCTCAGTAAATTTCTTAAGTTGGGAATCTCATAAGCCGGAAGCATGATGGAATGGAATTTTTGTTTGAGCATGCCAGTAGCTAGTTTTGTTGTCCATGGACCGTTGCCTACTTTCTCAGAGTTTCTGTAAACTTCGAATACTGTGATCCTTACCTTTAAGATTATTTCAGATATTGTTGGTTAGTATGATTCATTTTGTAGTCACATTCTATAACCTTAATGAGTAATAATTGAATGAATGAGCAAATGATGTATTTTCTTATTGGTACTAACAAAGATGTATTTTGCCTATGGCTTAGTTCTCTAAAAAGGCATGGAATGAAATTTATTACAGAAACCACACAGTTACTAGAAAATTAAAAAAAAGAAAATTCATGAGCTTGAGGCTACTAGGAGGATGCCACTGAGGTGAAATTTATTTTCTTGTGGATTTTTTCTTTTGTGTTACATTACTTTGTACCATTAATCATATTTGTTTTGCTTTAAAGATTTGAACCAAAATAAAGTTTGTGCACATTCAGTTTTTTTTTTCATTTAAAGGTAAGAATAAAAAAATTAAATTAAAATTTCCTGAGTCAACTATTACACAAATAATAATAAACAATTGAAAGTTTAGTGACATAAAATTAAAGATGTACCATAATGACCATTAGAACATCAGCATACATTTGTGTGATCTTTATTAATTTCCACCCACATTTTATTGATATATATCCAAAATATCAGAGGAAATTATACACAGTAAAGAAATCAGAGCTTAATATAGTCTAAAAATAAAATGAAATATACTCTCAAACCAATGTTTATGATCAATAGTATTCCTAGTTAGCATTTGTTGAACTAGTACATGCTAGGTATTGCTCTAAAGATGATATGCTTTTCGGTTCCTTTAAATGCATGATGGTATTGTTATTTTAATTTTATTGAGGAAGAAACTGGGACACAGGGAAGTCTATGAACTTGTTCATGATGCACAAGTGGTGAGTGGCAGATCTAGAATGTGACCCAAGACGTGACAGAAGCATTCTGCTGCAGATTCCCTACGTCTCACTACGATGCAGTGCATTGCTTGGAAGAGGTGAGATTCACATTCAGAAATCAATAGAAAGTGCTCATTGATCAGATTTTTAAGTTTCTAGAGTTTCAGAAAAATAAAAAGTTCAATAAGACTGAGAATGTGTTGGTGGCTGTGACAGGGAGAAGGTTCTTAGAAAGCCAAGAACAGGTTATGGTTTGGAAGGGTGGTGCGTGGGGCAGAATGTGTGCTCCGGCCTGGAAAGAGCCCGTGTGAAGGTGTAAGCAGGTGATGCGTAAGTATGAGATAATAAGCGATGAATAAAAATCATTTCAGAAGAAAAATTTTTCATTTCTTTTGTGTTGTTCTTTTTCTTTTTCCCTCCCTATGCTTTATTATTCCCTCAAAAGACTCTTCTCAGTTAAATGAAATAGTAGCCATAATAATGACACTTCAAATTACCTGTGCCCTAATCCTTGGAAATTCAATAGGTTTTGTTGCAGGACAAAAGCAACTTGTTAGATGTAATTGACAAATTATGGATTTCCAAGTAGACAGATATTCCCAAATTGTCTCTGTGGACTCAATCTAATCATATGAGCTGTGAGGAACGGAAAAGATTTTCTGACTAAAATCAAGGAAAAAACTGGAGAAGAAACGAGAAGAGAAATGATAAATGGAAAATCAGGCACATTGCAAGCTGGAGAGGGATTCAGTGCGCCGCTGCTGGTTCTGACATGGAGGACACCTGTGAGGACACAAAGTGCCTTCCAAGAGCCCAGGATACTCCTTCGCTATGAGCAGGCGAATAAAACTCCTTCCAGACTATGTAAGTCCACTTTGCATGCTGCCGGAGTGAGGTTAGAACTGACTCCCCACAGCCTCCGTGCAGAGCTCAGTTCGTGGCTGTCATCCGGGGAGACCCATCTAAGGTTTCCAAACCAGAGCAACCGTGGAGTGGTAAATGTGAATTTCTTGAAACCATATATTCAGTGGTAATTTATTATAGCAGTAATAGAAAATAAATACAGATGATATGTGGAAAATTATGCAAGGAATATGTAGGAGAGATTTGGTCAAGGAGTCATCAAATTTCTATCAATATTTCTTACTCCTCACTTCAAAGTCTGGTACAAATGGATAGATACTGCAAAAAGCTTTTTTCTCGTGTTACTCAAGAACCTGCTATTAAATATTATGTATTTCCATTATGTATTGCATATTTCTATTTTTATGTCTCTCAGTTTTTAAGTAAAAGTGTTGTCATTCCTTAAATTGTTTAAAAATGGCAAATCCAGTCGATATTCTAGTAGTTTTTTCCGTCTCAGCAGTAGGACTTTTCATGTAATTGGAATCTTTTTAGTCAATTCATAAGAGCAGTGGAACGAAGATTTAGTTATCTAGGAGTTCTGTGAGATCCAAACCAATCCACAAGTGCAAAAAAAACAAAAACAAAAGAAAGGATTCCAGGGCCAGGGATTTAGCTCAGTGGCATAAGCGCCTGCCTGGCAAGTGCTAGGTCGTGAGTTTGATCCCTGGTACCAAAAATAAAAAATAAAAAAAAGGATTGCAAAACTTAGTAATTTTCCTCTTGGTTTCTGCCTGTTTTACTTTTCATATGCCACACTTCACCATGGTTTATGCCTCCTGTGGGTCTGTTGGTGAGGACCAGAAACAACTGTCTAACTAAAACCTTGTTACTAACTTCACCTTTTCCCTTTTGTTTTTCATCTATTTAGTTTCTTATTTATGAATACATTATTTTAGTTTTGGAATAATTTCTTTTTACATTAAAAGTCAAATTACATCTGAAGGAATATTTGATCCTAGCTAATTTGCTTCAGGAATTCAGGAAAATAATATGAAAACCTGATCTTAGAATAGAAATTGCAATTTCTTTCACTGAAAGAAGATAAATTAAATGCTTTTGCTCAGCTATTTATTTTTAACTATAACTAAAGTTATAGGGAAAGAAATATCTCTTTTTTGCAATCAAACTTCTGAAATAATGAGGAACTAACAGGCTATAATGCTATACACTTACTAGTAAGTGAAAATGAATTATAGGAATCATTAAATTGACCTGAATTGTAATGTTTTAGGTTCTTTTACCTAATTTCTTTTAAAAATAATTCTCATATTTTAATAATTATACTTTCTTTCCTGTTGATCCTAGAACTTAGACCACTAATTGTCTCAATATTTAAGAGAAAATGTTTAAATGAATACTTTATTAGTCTATCTCATAGAATCCTTCCTTCTTAACTAAGGTTTTTGCTTCTTTACTGTGACTATTTCAGGCTAACAAAATCAAGCACTTTGCTTCACACATATATACTAATTACAATTTGTATTCGGAGGTTTTCAAAATATGTATTCTTTTCAAAGATCTGTTAATAAGCACAATATATAGTCATTCTAGAAAGTTTTGGCAAAATTTTACTAAGAAGGCAATAAAAATGCCTGCAATTATATGAGCAAAAATGGTTCTTAATATTTTGAAGGCTGTTTAATTTTCAGATTTTTAATTTTCCTATGTAATAGGATAACATTGTGAAATAAAATTAATATGTTTTATCTCTCACTGTAAGATGTTAGGTGGTTCAAGGCCTTCTCTTACCTGGCATAGATATGTGGATTGTGACCGTTGATATTACAAAAAGAAACAGTGAGTAAACTTTAGACAATAAAAATTAATTTGTCTAAGCTGGTCTTCATGAGGGGGAAGGACTTAAAAATAACTTAGAGAACACACACTGTTTCTAAGAAGGCTTAAGAAACTAGAATTTGGAAGACTCTGAGGATGGTGCCAAGAAGCTGGAAGAATCAGGACACGAGCAGAAAAGAAGGAAGCCTGCGGTTTCCTGATAGGTTCCTTTGCTTCCTTATCTCCAACATGAGGCAAAGAGATAAACCTCAAAGTAAGCTATGAGAAAGGCTGAAATTTGAAAAAAAAAAAACTGAGGGCAAAATAGAATAGAATTAAAATGAAGTGACCATTTCCAGAGACAGAGCTGTGTGTTTATGCAGAGCAAAAGAGAAAAAGACTAGTTTAAAAGATGGCTGTGATTTCCACAGGGTTAAGTAGACTGCATTGAGCCAAAGGATGCCCATAGGGACAGGGCACTGTAATCAGAGACTGGACTCACAGATGAGGCTGCAGATGGATCAGCAGGTAGGACAGAAAACCCAGCCAGCCAACCACAGAATGGATAAAACAGATGTGGTGTTTTTATACAATGGAGTACTATTCTGCCATAAAGAAGGATGAATTTGAGATATTTCTAGGTGAATGGAGGCAACTTGAGACCATACTCATAAGTGAAATAAATCAGCCTCACATCTGTAAATATTGTATTGTGTCCGTAGTGTAACAAAAACACTGAAAGAGTAATCAGATCCAAAATGTGCAATGGCTATTGAGACAGTTATGTTAGGCCACTTCAACAAGCAGGCCTACTGGGTGCAGACTGAAAGGTCACTGGGACAGGAGCTGTGTGCTCTGCTGATGAGGGGAGCCCGGCAGAGGACAAAAGTGCTACAGCTCTGGATATGCAGAGGCCCATGTGCAAACCCACTGGCTTCTTCTACTCATCAAAGTTGTGCAAGCTTTGGTGCCTCCCATATTCTGGGACGCCATCTTGGAGACGGACAGGGTTTGGTGAGGAGCAGGAATAAGAGAAACTGACAAGTTATCTTAAAAGACTGATTTATTACATATTTCAAAACTTGTGTTTTATGAAGGATTAACTCAGATTTTAATAAATATAGTTCATTAATCATAAACTGCTGCCTAAAGGGTAGGGATCTGGGAAGATACGTTGAATATTAAAGACAGATATTATTTCTGATTATCCAAATTTTATAATAAGTATATTTAAATCTATTATTTAGGTAACCATAAAATGCATAATTTCAAACAATTCTGAAAAGAAACAAATGTGCTATGACATTAGAACAGCAGGATTGCCTTGTGTATCTGTAAATATATTTGCATATATATGTATATATGTATATGTTGTTATATAATTATCTATCTACATATGTATACAATTAAGTATGTTTAAAAAACAACAAAAAATTGTATTGTGAAATATTTAATTAATTGATTTATTTAGAGACATGTGTCACCCTGAAGTTCAGAGTGGCTTTGAACTCTATGTAGCCCAGGCTGGTTTCCAATTTCTGACAATCCTGCCTCAAGTGCTGGGATTATAGGCCTGTGCCACCGTGCCCAATCTATATGGTATTTTAGAAGCCTAGTGTATATTCCCTTTCTAGTCATAACTTTCTTCAATTCTAAGAAATATTCCCAAACATAAATATTCATTAATTCTAACTATATAAAAAGTATTCTTTTATTGTTACATGCACTTTATCAACTGTATTTGTTTCCTAAATAATATGGTATAATTTTTTCAAGTTTTTAATTCCTGAAACTATACTGTATGCATTATTTTGCATCCTACTTTTTGAATCTAGTATTGTTTTAAATATTAGCTCTATAGTTTCACATAAAGCTATGCTTAATAGCTATTATAGATGCAAGTACGATATAGGTTTATATCACAAATTTTTATTCATTCTGTTAGTGATAACAATGTCGGTTGTTGCCAGCACATTGTTATTAAAAACTATGCCATTGTAATCACTCTTGTCCATGTATATCTTAGCAATAAGAGTATAAATTCCTTTAATGAATGTACTTTAGCTTGAATTACAGTGTCACAGAGTATCCATACTTTTTATTTTATTAGCAATGCCAAATTATTTTTCAAACAGAATAGACCAATAAAATCATACTTAGAAGTCCCTAAAAATATTTCTTATGTAGATGACCTTTGATTTGCTTATTCATTTCTTTAGCTGGGAATTTAAGATTTTTTCCTTCTCTGTATGTAGTTAATATCTTTTTGTTCTTTGTGGATTGTGTCAGTTTCTGATTCTTTCCTTATAACCAATGTATAGATATGAAATTATTTTGATCAAGCGTTTGATAAGTTTTGTGGGTTTTGATATAATTTTTGTAAGTAAATATATTTTTTGACAGTGTGTATATATCTATGAATTTGCACTTTGTGAAGCATAGTGCTACTATTGAATGTCAATTGTATAGCTGAGTCAAAGACAGATTCAGCAGAAACAAATATACTAAGTACAGTTCTTGTATGCATATCAGTGATTTATTAAAAATGAAGTATCTTAGTGTTAAGAATAATATAAATGCCTTTTCTTCTTAAAGTCTCTTCAGTAGGATTTTGAAATTACATGAGCCTGAAAACCCTTTTCTTTTTAAAGTGTGTAGTCTTCTGGGGAATTTTTCAATACAAAAAGGAACATATTAACACGTCTAAAAGCCCTGTTCTGATCCATGAAAGAATCAAACATTTCTGTTTTTATCATTACAAACTAAACAAAACAAAATACACCTAGATTTGCTTATCTAGATCATGCAAGTATTTGTAGGGGAATTTTTAGGGGATATCGAAGTATGCCTGGAAAAAATGGGAGCTCAAACAATTCTAGAGTTTTAAAAGTATGTATAAAACCTGCAATTGTTTTAAAATTGATTTAAAATTGTACTGACAATTCTTAAGTATATTTGAAAACATTTTCATAGCTATACATTTTCTAGGAAATTCCTTGAGATTTTATTTCAAAATGTATTTCCTTTTGAATGTACATTTATTTTTAAGGGATTGACTATGCAGAAAAGTAAGTTGTGAATCAAGAATAACCGTGGTAGGTATTAACCTCCACAGGAAAGGTAAATCTGCTGAGACTGTCCCCCACGGAACTGTACCAGCACCAGCTGCCTCTGTTTGGAATGAATTGCCTACAGCTAGAACTGAGTTAATCAGTGCTCTCCATTTCATTCTTATCCCCCACCTCTTTAGCAGTGACCTGAATGATTTGACTTCAAGTCGCCTGGGGTTTTAAGAAACAAAATCCTCCCCTATTAAAACTGCATAGTGTTTATAACCACCACATGGATGGTTTAAAAAACAATGAAGAAAGTGGACTTATGAAAAATAAAGGGGCTAATTACAGCAAATGGGCTTCATTTAAAAACCACAGGTGCTCTTTTACAAGTTTTTGTTGAGCTCTTGCCTGTAGCATGTTTATATGTCCTGGGACAGGGCTGAAACCTTTCCTGGGGCCAGTTTTAAATGGGAAACACTGGCTTCAATCCTCTTTGCAGTTCACTTTGTGTATGATGTCATTAAAATCATAAAACGTATGAAAATTGTTTCCGCCTTGAGAAATATTGCATCTAACAAATTATTTATGGAATTTAAATAAAATAATATCTATAATGCCCTGCCAAAGTCTCATTTGCTGTATATTTTAGATAGAAGCGTAATGGGACTTATGTTCATATTGTTTTACATTTAGAAATTTGCAACATAGAAAAATTAAGATATATTTAGTAAGAGACATTTTGCTAAAATAGCCAGTAAGGGTGAATTTTAATAAGTTTATAAATAAGATATGTGTGATTTTACAATGCAAAGAAAAAATTCATATATATTCATATATATATATATATATATATATACATATGGTTTTACACATACTTAATTTGTTTCAGCGATGTTAATGCTATGTAAATTAACATACTCTACACAGAAACTCATGTACTCTCTAGGAACAATAATACTTGCTTCTGTTTTTCTCTAACCCGTGGGATGTATATTTTCCTCATACCTCACTTTTGGGTGAGATCGGCTTTCCAGTAGCCTTACTCTCAGTGATGGTGAACCTTCTGGAGCTTTCGGTGGTGACAAACTGCTGCTGAATGACACATGCCACAGGTTTGCCACCACTGCTGGGTGGTTAGAGTTCAGGTTCGTTCCTCAGGGTCCTTGAATTTCTAAATTAAACGGCATTGGATCTTCTTCTTGTTCTGTAGTAATAGCTTCTGGGCTATCATCAGACTTAGAGTAGATTAATTTAGAGAGGATCAGGGAGGAATGAACCCTTAAGATTGCCATTTTGAAACTATCCAAGGCAGTAAACAGAACAGCAGATTACATACATGCAATATTTCTGATTGCCTTTTATTGCAAACTTATAAGTAAAACACTATTTCAGGTTGAAATGCATACTTTAGAGTGGGCTATGAAAGTCTGTATATAGTTGCAAGTATGTATTTCTTCATGTTTTATATTTGTCAGAGGAAAATTTGTATAAGCAATTTTGGTTTGATTATCTTTTAATTTTATGGTTATGTTTGAAAAGCATGTATCATGCTGTGGATCAAGGACCTTGTGTTCCTCCTCTGTGAAGTCAAGAGGATAAATCTTTCCATGTAGAGTGCTATGGTTTGAACAGCAGTGCTTTGATCAAAGTTGGTATTGAAACTTAATCCCCACTACAGTGGCATTAAGAGGTGGTCTTTTAATAATAGTGAAGTGAGATTTTTCTATGCTAAAATTGAATAGTTTATGGTTTATTCACACACATAACACATCAACTTTGATTTTGCTCCAAAGAAAAGGCAAAAACCTTTGTATAAGTGTTGAGAACAAAGGAAGTGGAGGAAAAAAAAAAGAAAAACCGGTAGATTCAGCAGAAGAGAGGAAAGTGCATGCATAGAAGTTAAAAGGTGGGGCTAGAGGTTGCACACAATTCCAAAGAAGTCAAACAGAAGTATCCAGGGCATTTAGCCATGAAGAAGTAATTGAGGGGGAAGAAATTCCAGGATTATACATTTAAGTATAATTTTCAGGTTCAAGATAGAAATATAAGATGAAGAATTGTAGGAACTGAACGTGACATAGTATTTACTGAACTTGATAGTGAAATAAAGGGCATTAGGCCCATAATAGGAGTGTTTTCCTCATGTCTGAAGAGACAAACCTTGTGAAATGCAAGTGCTGAGAGGTGGTAGTTACTTAAGGAAGGAGAGGATAAATTGACAAGAGATACTTCTAACAAAGCTCAAAGAAAGTGTTTTGGCATGGTGATGAATGTCAGAAATTGGAAATCAAGGCAAGAAGTAAAAGACAGTGCATTGCTTAAAAGTAAAGTACACAGGGACATTTATCAAAATAAATTTAGAAATTGTTTCTTAGTTTTAAGTGGTAAAACTAGTGTTGTAACTTTCAATTTATTGCTATATTTTGCCTTTTATTTGATATGCAAAGATTTGTACAATGAACAAAGTAGTTATCTGAATTTTATGAAAAAAATTCCACAATAAGTAATAGTAGAAACAAATAAGCATTGACCAAATATATTAAATCTATTATTCTATCTCAAGATATGATTAGCAAGGAATTAGTTTGGGGAATTACAATGCTACCTAATATAGCACAATGTCACAACAGGATTGTGACCCTGTATTTTAGGTATTGTCATATAGATTTTCTTGATGGTACAACTTCCGAGGAAAATAGTAATTCCATTTACTTTTAAGTAATCTAAATGGATCAAAGATCTAAATATTAAAACAGAAACAGTAAAACTGCTAGAAGACAAAGTAGGTAAAAATCTCAAAGATATAGGGGTAAGAAGAGAATTCATGAACAAGAACCAAACTACACGGGAAATATTTCCCAGAATCAATAACTGGGACCACATCTTATTAAAGAGTTTCTGCATGTCAAAAGAGGTTTCCAGCAGAGTGAAAAGAAAACCCACAAATTGGGAAAAAATCTTCATGGACAGCTCCTCAGACAAAGGACTTTTGTCTAGAACTTATAAAGAATTAAAAAAAATCAGACCCTCGAAATTCAAAGACCCAATCCAAAA
>PVJX010007328.1:53055-71942 GCA_004027295.1 Dolichotis patagonum | reverse complement strand
GTCCTACCATGCTTTTTTTTTGTTCTATTACCATTGGTTCTGTCTACCACATTGTGTCTCATTGGAATTTGAATATGTGTGATAGTTCAAACAAATTTTTTTCTTTTTTATCAAAAATGAGATATTATAATACCCATTGATCATTTTCTGTTATTCGGTTCAGAAAGCCCTGGAATTCTTTCACTATATGCATGGCTTTGTACTATTGTGTTAAGTTTGATATTATTGTAATTGAAACTATGCTCAACTATAGCAGAGTAAGAGATATGGTGTTAGCTACTGTTGATGTCCAGTTGACTTAATGTAAAGTACTGTGTTGCCTATGTTGTCCTCTTCTGATCTTCTCTGTACTGCCCCCTTTTGTTTTATTCTCTTTTAAATAAAAAAAAGAAAATAATTTAAAATTATTTTCAAATCTAAGATATTTTTCAGATATAATTATTTTTGAGCCTCATTCATGAGAGATGAACTCAATGTAGACATTAACATTTATTACCTGTCATCTTTTTAAGTGCTATCACTTTTGTGTTCATGTTTGTAACATTTACATGTTTTTTCATCTTTTCCCTGTGAATACTATGTTCACATTGTTTTAATACATCAGATGAATGGAATAAACTATTACCAACCTATTCAACTTTTCAATTTATTTCTGTTAGCTAGATTTTTTTAAAAAAATTATGTCTTTAAAAAAATTTCACAAGAATATGCTCTGAGTTTTTAGAAGGTGAATGACAATTACCTTATTCATTGAGCTTGTGGGTCACACTCTCTAAATTATCAATGCTTCACTACCTTTTAGTATTGACAATTATTTGGAGAAGTCTAAGAGTATCCTATTACTTTCCACTCATACATTGTCTGGGATTTTTTTAAGTCCCAGAGGATATTTGAATAAGACACACCTCAATGTTCACCCTTTTTCAAGTTTTCTAATATGCAATATGACAGTTAAGCCTCTATATTCCAGGTTTTAAATTATGCAAATATTTCATACATATATAAATATGTATATAATACCTACAAATACAAGTTTATGTTGACAATCCTTTATTTGCCCTGTTTATTTTAAAATTTTTTTGAGATTTTGACATGTTTATTCTACTTACATTTCTCAACCTCATTCTCTATGTCCTATAAAACATTTTAAGCATTATCTGTCATTCTTTTATCTTTCTTCCAATTAGGCTTTAGGTCATGTGATAGTTTTATATTCCTGACACTTCTTTACCTCTTGATATCAGCTCAGTTTGGCTTCATTGGCCCATGCATATCATCTTGTTGTTTAGCTTATGATTCTTTCGTATTTTCACAATGTGAATGACGACAAGATATGATGGTGACAAAATAGATCTCCTCCGCTTCTTGGAATTTTTTATGGAATGTAGTTTGCCTTTTTTCCTCCTACTCCACTCTCCCCTCCTCTGTCTGCTCCTTCTTTACCCCCATTTCCCCTCTCATCCCTTTCCTCTTTTCCTCTGCCTTCTCCTCTTCCTCTTCTCTCCTTGCTGTTCCCTTCCTTAGCTTCTCTCTCCTTCCAACCCTTTTCCTCCTACTTCCCCTTCCCCTCCCCCCTCCTCTTCTTCTATGCTGATTCAGTCCCAGAGCCTTTGAAATGACCTACATCACAGGTCAGACTCAAACTTTTAATCCTCCTGCCTCAAACTCTCAGTGACAGGATTATGTGCATGTACCACCACACTCCAAATGTTACTTGACATTTCCCCTGTCTTTCCCTCTCTTTAGAAGAGTTCTTGGAATCTTTTATTGTCTTTTCTATTTCTTAGTAATGTTTTTCTTTCTCAATAAAATACTGTCATAAATCAACCTTCTATGCCTCTTTCAGTACAGTCCCCAGCAACATGTCCTCTGGCAGAAATAACTCAATGTTGATGATATGTACCTTGCATTCTTATTCTTTTCCATGGATGAGACAAGTCTGACAACCACTCTACTTTGTGGTTTTTTTTTAACAGTTCATGTTTATTTCTGTAACACTCTCCTCTTTCCATTGTACCTGGATGTACTCAGAAGATTCTGACAGTATTTTTAGAGGCGACATTCTGGACTTTCTCTTCTTGTTTCTGTTGCTCAGTAATTTTAATTATTAAGTCATCTGAGATAGTCTATATTCCCGAGAAGTATGGGAACAACTGTTGAAAGGGAATGAATATGACTTGGTTGTGGGGTTGGGAAAAAGTGAAAGATGAATAACAAAATTTCTGTGTCCTATATTATAATTTATGTATATAAATTATATATACATATGTGTATGCTGTGTGTATATTTCAAAAATAAGACCAATAATTTTCCTATCATTTATTGAAATATCTTTTTATCTCTCTGTGTAGCAAGGATAAAAATGGACTGGTTATTGTCATCTGTGGAAAAAGGAACTGCATATGTTGTAGACCTGATCAATGTGTATGTGAAAGAAAGAAAGAAATCTGTGACACACAGGAATAGCAAGTAGAGGAGGTGAAATTAGCATCAGAAAATGAACACCAAAACAGGAAAGTCAAACATACAAGGAAATACTAGTTCACTGGGAGTTGAGAATGTCTTACTCTTTGCACAAAGGTTGAGTTCAATAAGAATGAGTTGATTCTGAGAGAGATTTTTATCCTTGTCCTATCTTTGCATGGATTTACATGGTAGCCACTGACAGCTTGCTTGACTTCTCTGAGCCTAAACTTCCACTCTTATATCATGGGAGTAATCATCTCAGGACTAATATTAAAATCAAAGTTTACCTCATATCACATTTGTTAGTTGACACATTTTAGCTAGCTCTACTCATCTTTTCTTTAATATACATTATTTAGCAGAATAGGGACAGAAGATTGTGATGACTGATTCTGTGTTCTGTTAAAATGATAGTAATATACATGAGTTTGGAGTAGTATAGAAAATATTATCAACGCATTAAAATAAACAAAGTAATAGCAGAGAGAAATTCACAAGAAAAGATATGAATAATTAACACTGTTCATGGTAGTTCTTGCCTGTAATCTTAACCTTAGAGGAAGTTGGGGCAGGAAGAGCAAATGTTCCTCCCCAGCAGTTTAATGAGTCCTTGTCTCAAAAATCTAAAAAAACAGTGAAAAAGGCTGGATATGTAACTCTGCATGAAGTTTCTGTGATTATTCCCAAGAATTGAAGGAAAAAAATGTAAGGAGCATTGACACTTGTAACTCATTTTGTATTAATTTTCTTTAATATAAATTGATGAAGATATATTTTTATTCACATCCCCCTAATTGGGACACTGAAACTCAGTGCTATTCATGGACTTGTCATGTCAGAATCTGGGCCAGGAATTCCCAGCCCAAGTCCAGTTGCTCATTTGTTAATTATTGATTGCCTACAAAAATGTCTGATTCAAAATGCATATTTCCTCTGGAACTTCATTTCCTCATTTTTAATCAGAAGCCTGTTCATGACCAGAATGCTTATTAAAGTTCATATCTAAAATTTCTCCCCCAAATCTCTTCTAGTTAAAGGTGAAGCTTTTAGAAAGTGATCACCTCACGGGAGCACTTTACTTATCAGGGGATTGATTGCTCCATTGAAGAGTTCACAACTCAATGTGTTGTTAGGAGGTGGGGAGTGGATTGGAAATGTGTCACTTAAAAGGATGATCTGGAAGTGTATTCTTGTCTCTGACTCCTCTCACTCTCTGCTTCTTGGCTGTCATGAAATGAGCAGCAATCTACTGTCATGCTTTTTGGCCATGACATGTTTCCTTGGGTTCAACTAACCATTGACTGAACCCTGAGAAAAACATGAGACATTATCAAACTTCCCTCCTTTAACTTGTGGGCATTAGTATACCACATTTTCTTTATCCATTCATTTGTTGATGAGCATATACACAGTAGAGTACGACTCAGCCCTAATGAAGAATACATTTGAATCATTTGTAGGAAATTGGATGGGTCTGGAGAGCATAATACTAAGTGAAATAAATAAGTCACAGAAAGTTAAATATCACATGGTTTCTCTTATGTGAGAAACCCAAAATATAAATAAAGAGTAAAATTTTTAAAAAGACATGGTAGGAAACAGGGAGGTATCATCTGCGGATACAGGAATGGAGCCTGGAAGAAGGAAAAGAAGAGGGCAAGGTGAAATAAAAATGAAAAAGATGTGATACACATAATCATGTACTTTACATAATATGTAATACATAATACATAAAATGCATAATATGTATTTTACCATCCTGACTAATTATTATGCATTGCAAACATACAATATAAAAAACTATCAAAACCAACAATAAATTCTGACTATTGCATATTTTATCCTAGTGATGAGAGAAGAACTAACACACTGCTGCAGATCTTGCTATCTATTTAACAGTGCTGGCAGCCCTTAGGGTGAATGTCTGGCACTATCGTTTCAACTCTAAATTCTGGATTGCATCCTCATTTTTCACAAGTAATGATGTACTCACAGAAGTTAGTATGCAATTTGAAGGGAAACTTTGGATTAGTTTTTCTTAAAAAATAGCAAAATCGTCTTATTTAGACATAATTTACATATCATAAATTTCACATTTTAATGTATATCATTCAGTATGTAATGTATTCACAAAGTTGTACAGCATCATGTAAAAGCTCTTTCTATGTTAGGGCAATTACTCTTATTTATCAGTTGCATGGATTTTTCCCCTAGTGGCATTTTTCTTTTAACTTTTGAGTCTACTTATATTTTACAGTGCACAAATTTTTATTTCTTTTTCTTTTGACAGCACAGGCAATGGAACCCAATGTCTTGCATATGTTAGCCAACATCCCTGCCCTTGAGCTCCTTTTTCTGCCCTCATTCTTCCATATGCATCGGTCAGTGTTTTCTTTTAGTCCTATGTTGTAAACTATATTGCATTTTGAAGACTTTCCCTACAGCCAGGTTATAAAGAAACATTCCTAATGCTTTCTGTTAGTATTTTTGTGACTTTGGTTTTTTTTTAAACATTCACATCTCTGCTCTTTGTGGATTTTATACCACAGTATAGTGAAAGGTAAATATCTGATTTAATTTTTTCCCCAAATGTCTACAGAAGTGTCCCAAGGCATTTGTTAAAACATTAATCTTTTTTCTCAGTGTTGTTATAGGATTATTATATAATAAATTTTCACAGTTTCGTCTATTGTGGACTTTCTATTTGATTTAAATGAATATATAGACTTTTTACTTCTGTGATTAGCATTCAGTCTAAGCTTTAGAAACTTTAGAGTATGTTTTAATATCTTGCAGTACTTGTCCTCTTTTCATTGATTTGTTTCTCAGGGTTCTTGTGTGTTTGTTTTCCTATACAAGTTGTATAATGCACATGTCTAGCTTCAGAAAAAAATGTAGCTTGCAATTTTTGAGATTGTACTACATTTATAGAGTTTTGCCTAGTTAGCAGTGGGGATACAGCTAAAAAATATATCATTAGAGGATGTTGTCCTTGTGCAAACATCAGAGTGAACATAAACAAAACTAAATAATCTAAACCACATATATGCTATAAGACCTGTAGAACAAACAACAGAAGATTAAATCAAGATGAACAAACAACAGAAGGTTACATCAGGAAGAGAAGCAATCAGGAGATAGTATCCTGTGTGAATGTAGGAGGCTGCTGCTGGCACATGACATAATGTTTCACAGACGTAAAAAAGTGCACTCTGAAATAACAATAAAAATTGCATACTGTAAACACATAAATCAGCAACACAGTTATTGTCACTAATGTTATGTACTACATGTCATTGTATGTGCTGTTTTATATGAGTGGCAAGTGAGTAATGTATTACTATATGACATTAATAGATGCCCAGCAGTTTTCAGCCTCTCTATTATCATATGGGAACATGATCTTTATTCAGTTATAGTTTACAAAAATGTCCTTATGCAGTACATAACTGTATATTACTCTGAGGAGAATTAATATCTTTATTAATTTGAGTATCACAAGGAAAAATGACCTTTGATTGTTCAAATTTACTTGTATCATGTAGTGTTGTAATAATTTCATATACAGGTTTTGAATACAATATTCCTAATTTGAATCTGACTGGTTTCACTCAGTGTGTGTGTGTGTGTGTGTGTGTGTGTGTGTGTGTAAATGCATGATAGCAGTTCCTGTGCTAATTTTATGTCATACACAAAACTTAACACTTGGACTGGGGAGTTAGCTTAGCTGTGTAAGCGCCTGCTTAGCAAGTGTGAGGTCGTGAGTTTGATCCCCAGTACCAAAAAAAAAAAAAAAAACCAAAACTTAACATTTAAAACTTATTTTAGCTTTTATTTAATTGAATTTACTTTCCAGAAATACTATCACATGTAAAATATTTTTTTCCAAATCTCTTACCTTCAAAAGTTTTCTCTCTTGAAATTGTAATGGATGTAGAGGGAATTCTTTTCCTTCTACCTTGTGATAAAGCTTTAAAAAATACCTCAACCCTTATAGACCTAAATAAATATATACACATTTATTTATAGCATGTATTTTTATCATATTACAGTATGGTATTAAAACTTTTTACAGCTGTTTTCAACGTCTGGGGTAAAGCTTTTAATTTTTTCGTAGATTTATTTAAATAGTAGATAATACAGTTTTAAGTATTATATCATCCCTAGATTTCTGTAATAAATCCCATTTAGTCATAGTGTCTTTGTTTTTTTATTTTTAATATGCAATTTGATTCTTCTTTATAATATAGTTTGAAATCTTTCATCCATATTTATGAGATTGATTTGTAGTTTTTTGTGCAATTTTATTAAATGTATGCATCAATATTATGCTCCTTGTATCAACAAAATGAAAATTTTCATTTACTATACTCTGGAACAATTTAAATGGCAGTAGGATTAAGCCATATCAGAATTCATTTTAAGTTTTCCATGAACTCAATAGTCACTGTCAAATTGATACATCAGAATTCTCTAGTGAAAAATAATATGTTCTATTTGAAAGTTCTTTGTTTATAGTTCCATAAGTGGATTACTAAAAGTTTAGTAATAGCTAATAATTAAATGCAAATTTTTTGTACTGGGAATTGAACCCAGAGACTTGTGCAAATTTGGGGCTCCTGCCCTGAGCTACATCTCCAACAGTTTTTAGATTTTTATTTTGAGACAAAGTCTCACTAAATTGTCCTGACTTGCCTTGAATACACCATTCTTTTGACCCAGGATTTGGAGGAGCTGAGATTATAAAGATGTCTCCTTGTACCCATATAATACAATTTTTAATAGATGCTTTTATATTATGCAATTTGATGTTTATTTCAATCTCATAAGCATATCATGATACCTATTTAATGTATAACAAAATCAAAAATCAGAAGAATTAAGTGGCATACCCATGCCACATAAGAAGCAGAAATATAAGAACTTATTCAAGCAAGCTATTTTTGTATACTCTTCACAGTGTTTTTTTTTTGTTGGTTGGTTTGTTGCTTGGCTTTTTTTGGGGGGTACCAGAAATCGAACACACAACCTCATGTTTGCCAGGCAGGTGCTGTGCCACTGAGTTATAGCCCCTGCCCTGTTTTTGTGTAGTGTTTACTGATTTTATATTGCCAATTGGCCAAACATTTTAAGTCACAAATCAGTTCATGTATATGTTCAGGAAGAAAAATATTCCTGGCTTTGAATCTTTTTCCTCATAATTTTACTACAAGTATGATCTTAAGTGATACAATAAAGTGATTTGCATACATTCATTTGTACATACACTCTCTCCTTATTTTCCTCTGCCTTTAACATATATGCACATATATGGACACACAGGAATACATGTGTGTCCTTTACAAGACATCATGGGACAAGATGACCTTAAATTATGGATTCATGTCACTCAAATAGGCTTCTGGTACATAGTGTTGTTATTTTTAGAAAATATTTTCATGCATAGCAGATCCTTGGTTTACTCATCAGACTCATGGAAAAATAAGATGGGCCTGGGTTATTAGTTGTTTTGAAGCAGGCTTATTGAATACTAAAGTCAAAGCAAACAGACAGAAATTGGAATTATCTATAAGGACCAATTTAATATATGCCATACACTTTCCATAAGTCATTAATTAATTAAATTGTTAGAAAAACTGTAATGCCAAAGCTCTTGTACATTATACTTGAGCACTTGTAATAAAATAACAAGGAATGGAAACTATAAGTGATACAGTAAAATTAATAACATTAATAGTATATTAAGATAAAATGTACACACTTTGATGAATCTAAAGCATTTACATTTGAATGTGAATTTGTGTAAAGTCCATTATACTTTTTTTGCAATGAAATCATCTGCATATACATTTCTACAAAGAATACCAGCAAATTAATATGACTTTCTTTTATTTCATCCAAATCTATGAGTCCCTCGAGTGATTCAAAACATCCAAACTCTTTGTCATGATTGTATATAACCTCCTGTTATGGTTTGTTTTCTGATGGCCCCCCTAAGCCTCATTCAATCATTGATGTGGCTGAGTCTGGCATTTGTGATTGGATCATTGTCTGGTGCTGGGGTCCAGACAATGTGTGTTATGGCCTTGAAGAAAATTTGTCTGCATTCTTTTCATATCCAGAGACTTTGCTTGTTACTGAGATTAAGTGCAGTAGAATGATTAATCTGGCTAAAGAAATTTCAAGGCAGTCAAATGTTGAGGCAATGGCATGACCATTGTTGGGGTTTTCTAGCCAGATTTATGTTGTTAATCAGGAGCAAAGAGCCCAGCAGGATGATTCAAAGCATTGTGCATTGTGATATTGACCAGAAAGCTTTGGATTACAAAGGTAGAGTTGAGATCTTGACTGCTGAGAAGGAACATAAAAATAAAAAAGATAGCCTGGGGGCATCCTGGAAAGAAGTGGGTCCCCACCCTTTGAGGCCCCGAAACCACAAAAGTAAAAGACTTTGCTTGAAGGAGAAAGCTGCAGAGCCCCATGCTACAGAATGGTGCCGATGGACACACTAGGTTCCAAAATTTTGGCAGCTGCACCAGGTTTCAGATTGGGGGCGACACAGAGAATCTGTTCCTCACAGTCAAGCTGAGACTGCTCAGCAATCCAGGCACTGGATGCCTACAATCAAGAAAGAGGAAAGCCTAGCTACTGCTCCAGCTGGCAGCAGACCTCGGCATCATTCACATGGCACTGGTATTAAAGAAGTGGGGAATCCACTAGTTCTGAGGCAGCTTCCACTCCAATTTCAGAGGGCCTGGGAGGCCAGGCAGTATGCTCCTGAAAGAGCAGTGTGTGAAGCTGTGAGTGTGAAGCCAAAGGTGCAGTGGAGAACCCAGAAATTTGGAAAAGCCAGGAACATGGATCATATAAGGAAAGCAGCAAAGCCTGGGAAGAATGAGCTTAAGAGAGAAGCTATGGGAGTTGAAACCACTGGAAGTGCTGTGGGGTTGGAGTCACTCAAACCTTTGGAGCTCAACATCAGATTCCTTTAGATGCTGAGCATGGCACTCCAGGACTTAATGTTTGCTCTGCTTGATTTTGGAATTGCTTTCATTCCAATGCTTTGTGTTCCTCTGTGTGTTACTTTTGGAATGGTAATATTTATGTTGTGCCATTGTATGTTGGAAGTGTTTAACTTTGTTTTCATTTGTACAGGGGCTTTCTGCTAAGAGTTTGCTTTAGATCTCAGAAGAGACTTGAGCCTTAATCTGTTAGGACTTTGGCACCTCTTGGAGATGGAGTGCCTTTTATATAAAGGATGTACATGAGTCTTTGGAGGGCTGGGGTGGAATATTATGCTTTGTATTTGGATGACCCTCCAACGTGTCATGTAATCATAATTGTGAATGAGTCTAGCATTCGTGATTGGTTTGTTGTTTTGCACTGGCATTAGAGGTGTGAGTGCTACTCTTGCCCAGGGGTGGAGCTGGCATACAGTGTAAGGGCAGAAAAAAGACATGTCTCTCCTCTTTTGCTCTGTTTGCTTTTGCTGTTTGTAGTGGACATGAATGGCTCCCCCTACTATAGCACCCTGACTTGGAGCCAGGCGAATATGGACTGACACCTCCAAGAACTGAAAGAAATAAACCTGTTCTTTCTTCATGTTGGGCATCAGTTATTTTGTCTCAACAATGAGGGAAAAACAACTAAGATGCCTCGTATCTGTCCCGTTAAACTAATTTCCATTTTTACACTTCATTTTTGGATCTCCAGCTCAACTGGATTTTTTTAATTTCAGAGCTAGAAAATCTTTTCCTTCCACAAAGATTTTTGCATGCATTTTCTGTGCCATAAAAAGTTTTCCTCACCTCTATTTTCTTAGCTAACCCCAACTGTCTTTTAAGCTATGCTTAAATGTAGAGATTTGAGGTGGCCTTTTCTGATGAATTTCCAGTATATTCCCCAAATTATACCAGTTACCTGTTATAAACATTCAACCTGTTATACATCATCTTTGGTATATTTATTATATAAGAATTAATTAAATTAGTTTTTCTTCTTTCATTGTCTTCTTTTTTTTATTTAAAGAGGAGGAGAAAGAAAAAAAAAACAAACAAAACAGAAAGGGGGTAGCAACAATACAGAATTCCGAAGGGGAAAGAAAAAAAAAGAACAACAACCACAACAAAAACAAAAACAAAAACACTAAGAAATCGCCACTTGATAAGTTACATACTGTCGTCATTGGAAATAGTTGTTCAAGTTGCAAAGTTAAAACATACAAAGTACACATTCAAACAATGAGCCTTTTAATAGTTCTGCTCAACATTCTAACAAAAACAGTAATATGGACATCTATCTTACAAACTTAAACACACATGCAGTTATATCCTTTAGAGCAATTTCTTTTCCTCTCTTTTTTACAGTAGCAATTACACATTTTAGGTTTCATTACTCCTACAGTTCTTATTACTTTTTGCACTAGAGAAACAATGTGATATTTATAAACATGGGTCTTATTTATTTTACTAATGAGGATAGTCTCAAGTTGTCCCCATTTCCCTATGAAGGCCTCAAGATCATCATTTTTTATAGCTGAGTAATATTCCATTGTATAAAAATACCACATTTTTTTCATCCGCTCTGCAGTTTGATGGGCATCTTGGTTGTTTCCAAGATTTAGCTATTACAAATTGTGCTGCTATGAACATGGGTGCACATATATCACTGTGATATGAACTTTTCAGGTTCTCTGGGAAAATACCCAGGAGAGGAATAGCTGGGTTGAATGGAGCTTCCAGTCCTACTCTTCTGAGAATTCTCCATACTGATTCCCATAGTGGTTGCACCAGTCTACACTCCTATTATCTTCTATTTGTCTTCTATTATAATATGGGCTCCATAAAGTCAGAGTCCTTAATAGTCTCATTCTCTGTTATATTTAAAATACCAAAAATAATCCAAATCGTCTAGTAGATGGTAATAAATATCATTGTATACATGGATGAATGAGTGACTATATGATTTTAAAGAAATATCACGTTCAAAAAATCACTGCCTGTGAGAATTCGGAAGATAGAAAGTTTAGGCATTATTTAACTTAACAAATAAAATAAGTTAGAATACTAGCATAAACATGACTTAAAAAGAAAATTAAGCTGTTTTGTGAAAGAAAGATGACTTAGAACTCATTTTGCAAGTGTTATAGCAATTTATGAGCTGTTATCCTTTGTTTACTTAATTTGCCAGGAAAAAAATAGTGAACAAGAACATCTTGGAGTAGAAATTCTGAATTCTCCCAACAGTGTGCATAGATGCTTCACTCCTTATCACTTCCTTGTCAATGGGAGCATGAAACTCTCTTATGCTCTACTGGAAATATAAGTGAGTTTGAAAAAATCATTATCATTGAAAACACTTGATCCAACTCCCTCTCCAAGGAACTTAGGAAATAACATTGACTTAAGTTTAGATCAAGGGACATTTTTGGAGGAAAAATATAACTTTTTATATTGTCCATATAAGGGCCATATCTATATGCCTACAAAAGTTGATCTATTTTGATACTAGTTTTTGTTTCATACTCTCCTATTTCCTTGAGAATTTTTTCCTGAATTCTCCTGTTTTCCCCTGGATTATGAGAAAATGCAAATAGTTAAAGTAGTTTCTACAAGTGCACTGTACCCCTTTAAGTCTAAAATTTCTAAAGGTCCAGTAAAATGAGTTTTGGGTACAACATTTTACTTCTCATGAGCTAGGTATACCCAACTTCCCCTGAGAGTATTATTGAGTAACACAAAGTCACATGCGACAGTATTTTAAATGCCCTTGTCTTTTAAGCACTACATATTCAATAATTTAAATTATTTTCAAAATGTAAGCTTTTAGAATTGTACATGGAAAATGTGGACTTAATTGACAGTAATGTTTAAATTTTGATTGGAAATTGTAATAACAATATATATATATACACACATATCAGATTCAAATTTTTTCTTTACTTGTGCTCCCTTAACACTTAAATTGTGTCATCTCAGAAAACCTCAGGGAAATGTTTTGATCACTGGTGTGGCACAAGAAACTTTTTCAGGAGTTAGGCAGAAATAGGCTATTTAATGACCTTTACTGTGCTTTTTGTTCGATATCATCAATACCAGAGTCTTGTCTGAAACACACAGTGTCATAAACATGTAGTGCTGCAGTTAACATAATGCTGGGTAATTTTCTGCCCTTCATGGTAGTCAGCTCTGTGAATAATATTGCAATATCTTCTTTTATCAAGGCGTAACTGGGGATTTTAAAAATACCTGTAGAATATGAATAAACTCAAAATTGATTCAATAAATAGGTCATTGTCAAATGTGATTTTTGTTCAATACTTTAAAAATGCCTTCAGGTGAATCTGAAAAGGGCAATGGTATTCCAAAATTCATTTTGATACAATCTCTTTAAGAAACTGAGAACATCTGGCTTTGCACTACAGGAAAGTTATGTTGTAGAGTCTTCCCTGGAAAGCAGACATACAGTACTTGGCCTGGGATTTTGCTGACACATGCTTTGAATAGTGCTGAAGTAGAGTTTAAGTACCTGAGGAAAATGATTTCCTTTTGCTAAAGGTAATCATTTAAATAGAGGTCCAAAGATGATGTTGCTAATAGCTGAAGATGCCAGAGTTTGCTTCAAGGATGAAACTGTTTAAGCTGTTCTTCAGTTTATAGTTCTTTGTGATTCTCTGGAGTATTAAGGTGATTTGTAGAAGCTGACATTGAGGTAAAGTCTTTTAGAAGAACATAGCATCACCCTCACAAGCCTGCTTGAGATAAGATTAAAATTTAGAACACATAGCTACTTACTTTTATTAAGAAACATTGGTAAAGAAAATGCATGCATCTGCATGTCTCTCAACAGAAGCAAGTGCCTATGTGATTTAAATTTTAATCTTAAGTGAAGCAGGCTTTGTGACGGTGACGCTATATTCTTTTAAGAATCTTTACCTCAATGTCAGCTTCTACGAAACAACTCAATACTCCTCCTGTTTATAGCAGCATGATTTATATGCCAGAAATATCTTAGAAACAGCATGTATGTCCATGAATAAATGATTGGATAAGGCAAATGTGGTATTCATACACAACGGAGTGCTACTTGGCCGTAAGGTAAAACTTGAGAAAGATAAATTTGAGGCATTCATAGCTAAATGGAAGCAACTTGAGAACATATTAAGTGAAATAAATGAGATATAACATGTCAAATATCTCATGGTTTCTCTTATATGAGAAACTACACACACATACACATATATATATACACACACTTACAAGTTCCGTTGTTTAAACATATTTCTATATACATGCCAATTGTTTTCATATGTACTATGAGTTTAACTTAGTGTGTTGAAAAGAATGTTTTATGTTATTATCTGTTGTTTCTTTTTTGTAGGAACCTTTTTAGTTTGAGTAACTACTTTGAGGATAATGATACACAATGTAATAAATTCTTATACTCTTCTTGATTATAAAATATTGTTTTATGTTTTCATAAAATAAAAATAGAATGTAGATGGAATTGTATTATGCAAAAAGGGGATGTGTGTGCTTGGACTAGGTGTACTTGATTAAGTTGATATGATTATTAAATAGTTCTGTGAATATTTAATGTCAGGCATGACTAATGTGGCCCCATTTCTATAACATTTCTGAATGCCTACATTATGCCAAGGTCTTGCTAAGTACAACATATAACATCATTTAGCCTACTATAGTGAGTAGTGAAATTTTTCAGTCAGACCAGGTTTGACAAGAACCTTTGTTCTCTCTCTCCTGGTTTTAGTTTCCTAAAGGAGATGAAATTTTTACAGCTCTTAGACTGTTAGAGCTCATCTCATATCCTGACTAGACGGGTAAGTCTGATCAGAAGTTGAACAGATAGGAGGTACATTCAAGACAACATAGCATATATATGCTATGGGCTCCAATAAGTCAAGATGAAATTATTTACAGAAAAGTTGAAACTTTCTACTAAAGTAGTTTTAGAGTGATTATACACAGTGTAGACTCCAAGTAGCTTGCATTCTAAGTAGCATAACAGTTTGTTGGATAAATGATGGGCTTATTATGAGTGATCCATTCTGATTAAAACTCATAGTAAAATACAGAAGTATTTTTGTATTTTTTTCTTTTTTATTAGTGAATGTTTAGAGTACTTAATAGTCACATTCATTTTTGGAAATCATGTGATCATTTTTATGTCCCACATATTGGGAAGAAAAACACAAACTTGGAAGAGAATAAAGTCTAAACAAACCCTGTTATCATATGAGACCACTCCTCCTCCTCTCTAGCTAGAAATGATCAGTCATGCTACAACTGTTTTGACCTGAGGCCATTACAACTAAGCGCACCTTGTCCATTTATATTTTGTGTGTTATCATTAAATATTCTAGAGTTCCTCATTTCTGTGTTTGTCTTGTGTGTATTCATTTTATCTCTCTTCCTCCTGGAAACCCTCTACTTTATCGCTGGACATGAGATCCAGTATTAAGTATAACCCTGTGTATCTCCAGTAACTCTTAGTATTTAACTCTTAGTCAGTGTTTTAACTGAAATGAAGCTTTATTGTAATGCTATGGTATGCATCACGACCCTTTTAAACAGTGATTTTTCTCTACGGCACACCCTAACTACTATTTATCCTGAAGTTAAAATAAGTGTTCTCCTTACTCCTTGTTGCTGATGGCGAACTATTTACCTTTCCTGTTCCTTCATACTTGGGCACTCAGGTCATTAGATTATATAGCCTTTAACTCCTTGTGATGATTAGATGTATGTGTAAATATTATGGATGGTCTCCAGATGTCCATCCAAAGCCTCATGCAGCCACAGGTGTGGCTTTTTCATAGGTAGCTGGATCTAGAGCATATGATCGATTCATGGTGTAACGCTGGGATTAAGGGTGTGTGGTTACACAATCAGTTCACAAATTGGTTTAGCACCTGCCTAATCCTGGTAGCCTATATAGAGTATAAAAGGGGAAGAAAAAGGCTTCTAAGGTCTCTTTCTTGCTTTTTCTGTCTTTTCCCTGCAATGAAATGTTTCCTCTCTTCAATGTCCCTCTGCCATATACCACTCTACCTTGGAGGCAGCCCAACTGTGAACTGACACCTCTGCAAATTGTAAGCCAAACAAACCTTTCTTCTTTTAACTTTTGGTGTTGAGTATTTTGTCTCAGCAATGAGAAATGTAATGAAGACAGTAAACTTGATTAGATCATGGGATGCCCAGGTATTTAGTCAAACAGTTGTGGTACTTCTGTGGGTGTGAATTTGGATAAGTCTAATGTTCAGATATGAAGGCTTAATAAAGAAGATGCTCACCATCTAATTAGTTGAAGACCTGACGCATCAAACAAGCTGAGCCTCTAAAGAAGGCCTCTTATTTGACTGCCCTCAAGATGGGGCTCTAGGTTCTTTTCTTGTCCTCAGATTCTTAGGGAAACATTGGCTCTCCCTAGCTGGTGGGTTTTCAGATAGGAAACAGATTAAGAACTCTGCTGGTTCCTTATGCATTAAGATTTGTACTGCAACTATAGCTCCCCTGGTTCTGTAGGTCTTAGGTTGGGTCAGCCTCCATAATTACATGACCCAATTTCTTTTTTTAATTTAAATTTTATTTAAAGAGAAAAAAACAAAACAGAAAAAAAGGTAGCAACAACACAGAAGAAAAAAACAGTAAGAAATCACTACTTGATAAATTATATACTGTCATTTTGGAAATAGTTGTTCAAGCTATAAAATTAAAGCATACAAAGTGGACATTCAAACAGTGATACTAGAAACAGTTCTTCTCAATGATCTGACAAAAACTTAGTAATATGGTCATGTATCATACACACTTAAACATACATGCAGTTATATCCTTTAGAGCACTTTCTTTTCCTCTCTTTTTTACAGTAGCAGTTACGCATTTTGGGTTTTATTACTCCTATAGTTATTACTTTTTATATTAGAGACACAATGTGATATTTATAAATATGATTTTTATTTATTTCACTAATAAGGATAGTCTCAAGTTGTCTCCATTTCTCTATGAAGGCCTCAAGATCTTTTTTATAGCTGAATAATATTCCATTGTATAAAAATACCACATCTTTTTCATCCATTCTCTGCTTGATGGGCATCTTGGTTGTTTCCACGATTTAGCTATTACAAATTGTGCTGCTATGAACATGGGTGCACATATATCACTGTGATATGACTTTTTCAGTTTTTCTGGGAAAATACCCAGGAGGGGAATAGCTGGGTTAAATGGAGCTTCCAGTCCTAGTCTTCTGAGAATTTTCCATACTGATTTCCATAGTGGTTGCAACAGTCTACACTCCCACCAACAGTGGAGCAGTGCAGCCTTGTCAACATTTATTATCAGTTGATTTCTTGATGGCAGCTATTCTTTCCCGAATGATATGAAATCTCAGTGTTGTTTTCATTTGCATTTCTTGAATGACCAGTGATGGTGAACATTTCTTCATGTATTTATTTGCCATTTGTATATCTTCATATGAGAACTGTGTGTTCATCTCAGATGTTCGTTTTTGGAGAGAGTCTTTGAATTTGGAAGGCTTGATGTTTTTCAATTCTTTATATGTTCAGGATATAATTCCTTTGTCTGAGGGGTCGCTGGCTAAAATTCTTTCCCATTCTGTGGGTTTTCTTTTCCCTCTGTTGGTGATTTCTTTTGAAGTGCAGAAACTTTTCAATAATATGAGATCCCAGTTTTTGATTCTCTGAAGTTTCCCATGCAGTTTACCTTTTGTTCATGAATTCTCTGCCTACCCCTATGTCTCCAAGACTTCTACCTACTTTGTCTTCCAGTAGATTTAGTGTTTCTGTTTTAATGTTTAGGTCTTTGGTCCTTTTACACTTTCGTTTTGTGGATGGTGATAGGCATGGATCTAGTTTTAGTCTTCAGCATCTGGAGAGCCAATTTTTCCAACACCATTTATTAAAGAGGCTATCCTTCCTCTGCTGAACATATTTAGCCCCTTTGTCAAATATCAGGTGGCTGAGTGTCTTTGTACCTATACTTGTATCTTCTAATCTGTACCATTGATCCTCAGGTCTATTTCTTTGCCAGTACCATGTTGATTTTATCGCTGTGGCTTTGTAGTACAGTTTCAAGTCAAGAATTGAGATGCCTCCTGCCTTGCCTTTATTGCCCAGAATTGCCTTTGGTATTCCAGGTGTCTTCTGTTTCCAAATGAATTTTAGGAGTGTTTTCTCTAGATCTGTGAGGTATGTCAATGGTATTTTGATTGGGATTGCGTTAAATCTGTGTAACAGTTTTGGGATTATGACCATTTTCACAATGTTTGTTCTTCCTAGACAACAGCAAGGAATATCCTTCCATTTTCTAATATCCTCTTAAATCTCCTTTTTTAAGGGCAGCATAATTTTCAGCATATACATCTTTCACACTCTTAGTTAGGTTGATTCCTAAGTATTTCATTTTTTTTGAAGTTATTGTGAAGGACAGTATTTCCATAATTTCTCTTTTGGTGAGTATCTTGTATACAAGAATTGATTTTGGAGTGTTGACTTTGTATCCAGCTACACTCATGAGCCAGTTTTTTGCATTCATATTCTCTCTCTCTCTCTCTCTCTTTCTCTCACACACATACACAAACACAATTAGCTCTGTTTCCCTAGGAGAGTGTTCCTAATGCATCCCTTCTTGTTATAGCCATCTGCTTACTTCCAGCTTATTACTTACTTAGACTCTTCTTCACATCATGCATGATTCAATTCATAGTAATACAGACCTCCATGCGTGGTTTACGATCCTTGAAGCATCTTGGCCTTGTATTTCTATGACTTGTTTTTCCATGTTATTTTCCTCATCCTCTTTGCCATCTATTACCTATAGCTGTGTAACCTTGATGTGAAACACCTCATTTGACCACCAACTCTCTCCCATTTTGTCCTTGTAACAATTATTTTATTCTATCATGACCCTAAATTTTTTCATATCACTTCTTGTTCTCCACCCATCCACCAACACATCCATTCTTCCTGGCCCATTGATTTTAGTGTCTATTTTTAATTGTGAAATTATCCCTTCATATTATCTTAAATTCCCATGCCTCTCTCTTGTTAACCATATCTTCTTATAAAATCAGATATAATCTGAGAAAATCATATCCCTATAAATGTTCTCAGTATAAATTCAAGACCACTAACCTCAAGTAAGTCCTCAATGTTGCCCAACATTTATGCTGTATTTGCTCATTTCAGTAACACTATCTATGACTATTCTATGCCCTCTCTTTTTTCAAATCCCAAATATCCTCTTACTCTGGTTTGCTTCCAATTTACATGAGAAAATGAAGATAATCCAGATTTTCCTTAGGTTTCCATTATCATAGATCCCACCAACCTGCATATGTATATATATATATATATATATATATATATATATATATACACATAC
>PVJX010007328.1:0-43461 GCA_004027295.1 Dolichotis patagonum | reverse complement strand
CAGAGGTATGAAGCATACAGAACTCCAGCCACCTACAACTCAAACAGAGCTACACCCAGACACATAATAATCAAGATCCAAGAAATTAAATATAAGAACAGAATATTAAAAGCTATCAGAGAAAAGAAACAGATCACCTATAAAGGAAAACCCATCAAAATCATGGCAGACTTCTCGATACAGACCATCAGGTCAAGAAGAGCTTGGAGTAAAGTAATTCAAGCACTGAAGGAGAACAATCTCCAGCCCAGATTGATGTATCCTGCAAAACTCTCTAGAAATTAATGGAGAAAAAAGATGCTTCCATGACAAAGAGGAATAGGAGAATTTGTGACCACCAGTCCAACCCTACAAAAAATACTGAAGGACATTCTAGGGAAAGAGAACAAGAATACGAGCATTTCAGGAACAGTGGCAGAGAGGCCTCAGTGAACAAGGCAGCCAGTGGAGTGGAAGAGAAAAATAGACTATCAATGGCAGAAAAATAGAATAGCAGAAATGAGGCAGAGAAGATTGGCTATAATCTCTAGTATAGAGGGCCTCGAAATACTAGCAGAGAAAAACACAGGCAGAGTAGATCAGGAGATAGGGTCCATTGAGCTGCTCTATATAGGGAGGCAGTGGGACCCAAAACAAGCAGTGCACCCCATGGGAATGAAAGGGGAGGAATTGTCTAAAATAGGGAGGCAGAGGATATTGTTAATGGGGTAACAAGATTTAAAATCTACATTATTCTCACCACTTTGCTTGGATGGATTACGTGCTGTTCCAGTTTGTCTACTTACACTAGACTTGAGGACATGGTCAGCTATCCCAAAAATAAGAGGCCATATTATGGTAATCATCCCTAATTTTCCTATCAACTTAATCTGAAGCCCTTTATAACTTATACTGTCCTATTATGACTGATCTTATTTGAATCTGGTTTGTTAGATTGCTACTTCGTATTGACTGATTTTATGTAAATCTGTTATGATGGATAACATTAAGTCTAAGTGTATGGGCAACTACATTGAAGATGACAAGATTCACTAAGATACCCACTCTGGTTTGATTATTAGTTGCTTTTGAAATCTTATAATGTCTCCAATGCTTCGTTTTTATTAATGTTGTTATACACTGCTGAGACACCATAGTAACCATTGTAGATCACCTTGTATTGTGGTTTTATGTGACTTCTCTGCCTCATGCTTTTCTAGGAATTGTTTTTTTTTTTGTCTTGCTTTGTTTTGTTTATCCTGCTAATACAGAAATGATAGATATACATGTAGTGACTCATGCATGTGTAGAGTTTATAAACAGTTTATGAGAACCAACTATATAACACATGTTGAAATGAACAACTACTTTGAAGAAAAAGAAACACTACAATACCCAGTGCTGATTCCACAATGTCATGATGTGAAGTCCAGCAAAACTATCACTTTTTGTTCAAAGTGATCTCAGCTTGCTTTGCCTTGTTTAAGTTCAACACACATTAAGGTATGGACAGCTGTTTTGAGGAGAATGAGACACACTATGACAGCCATTCTTGGCTTACCTAATGTCTGGTCTTGAAGACCTGAAATGCCCTTGTCTTCCTGCTCAGATCAATTCCATACTAGGTTTTTTCATGTGAATTCCCTGTATGTGACAATCTGGACAACTATTTGGAAGAAAAAAAGGGTCAATATGATAGAGTGAATATCTCCTATTTTCTAGTTTTGAAATTTTTGTCTCTTACACTGCTTTCTTGTGATCCACTTTGCTCTGTTTTGTTGTGTTTAATTTTACCCTTTTGATATAATTTCATGTATATCTGATTGGGTAAGATGGATGACCATATTGCTGTTTTTGTCAGATCATGGAGCAGAACTGTTAACAGTCTCACTGTTTGAATGTCTACTTTACATGTTTTAACTTTGTAAATTGAACAACTATTTCCAAGAAGTCAGTATGTAATTTGTCAAGCAATAATTTATTAGGTTTTTTTGTTGTTGGTCTTTTCCTTTTTTCCTTGGAATACTGTATTGTGGCTACCCTTTATTCTGTTTTGTTTTGTTTTTTCTCTTTAAATAAAATTATTTTAAAAAAATAATTGTACCACTGTTTATGCATACTAACACCTCTTAAAGTACATTTTGAATTCTTCCAGTCTAGGATGTGTATAAATAAAGCTGTTATGAATCTTCATATAAGTGTTTCTCTTGTGAAAAAAGGCTTTCATTAGCATTGAATAAATACATAGGTACACAATTGGTGAATCACAAGAATGTGCTTAGCTTTATAAGACACTATCTCTCAGAGTGGTTGTATCATTCTGCATTCATACCAGTGTTGAATGAGAATTCCTGTTGTACAGCAGACTCATTGGCAACTTGTGTTTGAAATTTTATCTGTTCTAGGAAATGCCCATGGTAATTCACTGAAATTTGCATCTCCCTATAGAGAAATTGAGTTGTGCTTGCTTTTACATATTTGTTTTCTATTTTGTATGTTTTTTGGTGAGTTGTGTGTTGTGGCATTTATTTTAAAATTTGTTTTCTTTATATTTTGTTGAATTTTAGTAGCCCATTATATACTTGGATTCAAACATTTCTTCATATTTTGTTTCTTCATATTTCTTCTTATTTTATAATTATTTTCTTTCAGCTTATGACTTCTTTCCATTCCCTTAATAGTGTATTTTTTTGGTAGTTTAAATTTTAAAATATACAATTTAGTCAGGTTTCTTCCCTGGATTTTGCTTTGATTGTTGTATGTAGAAATTCCTCACCTTCCCTGAGGTCAAGTGAATTTTCCCCTAAATTTCCTTTAAGAAACAAAATGAAACAAACTACCTTGTTTCCTCATTCAAACCCTTCAGCATGGTTTGTAATGCATAGAATTGATCCTTGTGTTATTCTCTGAGGAAATATGACAGAGAATTCCAGTCCAGAACATAGACTTTGGAATTAGACAACCATCTTTTGTCAAGTTCTGGTCACATCATTTTACAATAATACAATGTTTTGCAAGTGCCTTCATTTCTATTAGCTTCAGTTTCCTTGTCTTCAAAAGGTACATACTGGTATATAGTGTAGTTCTTAGTTTTTTTGTTATGAATTTAATAATCATGAATATAATCCTGTGATCTTTACTCTTTTCAGGCTTTTCTTTTACAAATCATAGTACCCAACACTTCGGAATAAAATTTGATGTTAAGTTGCAAGCTTTCTAAAGAGACTTTATAAATGTTTCATCTGAAAATTTGAATTACATTTACTTGTAAGAATTAAATGAGTGTGTTTATGTTTGTGTATACACACAGAGAGAGAGAGAGAGAGAGAGAGAGAGAGAGAGAGAGAGAGAGGCAGACAGACCAAAAGAGACAGAGGCAGAAGTGGAGACTGTTGAGTATGTGGTATATGACAGACCTATTTCTCTTTTTCCATATACCAGAAGAAATATACAAAGCAGCTAGTATAATGTACTAATCACATGCTCTGGCTTCCTCTATCTCAAGATGATTCTGATGGAATTCTAAGTATGTGTAGAAATTTAGAGGTTCTAAACGGTTATAAACTATCAGCAACTAGAAACTTCATTGAACCCATTGGATATCTTGGCAAGTTATATCCTACTGGGTGTACTCTTACTTAGGGAGTGTACAATATCTTTTAGTGTTAATCATAAATGTAGTTATCATTTATTGAATATTTCCATGAATCAGAAGCTGCATTAAACACTTTATCTTTATTATGAAGATGAAGAAATTGGGGTTCTAACAACTAAATTTATTGTGCCAAAGGTCACATTCCTGAGCTAATGTGAGTCTGAGTTGGGATGCATGGTTGTCTGATTCCAAAGCCAGTTCTTCTAAACACTATGTCCACCTGCCTCTTGGGGTTGAAGAAAAATTGGTCTAAAAAGTTATTGAAAAATAACTGAAAGTGATAGGGGAAAATAGAACAAAATAAGTTCGGATTTTAAAAGAAAGGCATTCTTTTGGGCTAATTGTTAGTGATGATAATCTAGGTCTCTGTTTCAAAATCTCTGTACCTGAACTATCTAGGGAGTCTCTTGGTCGTGTGTACAATGAAACGGTCCCTCATCTCTCATGATGATCCTCATTAGACAAATGATTTGGAACGGAAAGCAAAGATGACTGTGTTTTACAGTTTGGAAATGTGTGGTAAAGAGATCTGGTAATTGTGTGATTTTTTTTAAATACTTGAAATCTACCAGTGGTATACATGATGGAATTTTAAGAAGTCAGTCACTTACTTTCCTGGAGGAAGTTAATCTCAATGTTAAAATGAAGAAGGCTCGATGTGTTATTTAAACTCCTGCACATGGGTTTTCTGTCCTGTCACATTTGATATTATGAGGTCCTTAGCACAATATTTTGTGACAGCATCTTGACCAGATGATCTATGCAATTATTGGTTTAGAGTCTGACTTTGTTTCCATGTAGCTTTTCAAAGAAGCAAACTTACAGTATTGTGTCCTTGTCAAGAGACTCATCACAGTATACTGGTCCTCAAACTTGTATACACTTTACTTGTTTTGTATTCAACTAACATCCTTTAAGTTTGGACATATGAATTCATCTTCCTGTGGTATTCAGTGGCAAGCACAGGTCCACTTCCTCAGTATCTCCTTTGATTTCAAAATGTATGTGTTGAGATGAATAAAGCCACAAGAGGGCCTTGAAAATACTTTGGTTACAATTTTCAGCCATTTCGTTGGAATCAGAAGTTTTTATATCCTAATTTTTACCCATAAATATATATCACATGGTGCATAAAATTTTTCACTAGTCACTTAAACACATAAATTAAAACCTGTGACTTAGAAAAGTAACAATTAATTTCAAGCTTAAATATATTTATATGTGGTATAGTGATCACCAATGTAAGATTCCAAATTAGAGTGATTTTTAGGGTCACAGGAACATTTGCCATGACCAACGTCAGTACTCTTCCTTCTATACCTCAGAATTACTTTTAAAGGTACTTCTAGAGTATGAGGAATCCTGATTCTTTTTAACCCCAAAACATTTTTGATAAATTAGTGTATTTCATTGCCTGCCATATATCTCTTATGTGTCTTTTGACTCTATGGGCATGATTAGGAAGTAAAAGACTTTTGAAAGCCATCTCTGAAGCAACTTTTCCTGCTGCATCTTCAACTGGCATTTGTTGTCTCTTACTGATTAATGAGGATTATTGATTTTCCTTGCTTATGACACATTCCCCAGCATTTGAAGACTTTATCTTATCTATCCTTCAGATTTTATTTCCCCTACAGTCTTTTAGAGTCATTAATTTTCTACAGGTGCTTTTGTGACGCTCCTATTCCCAAGGACAGAGATGCTCAGATAAGATTTTGTAATATATAGAAGAAAAACCTTTTACCTGCCTGCTCGCTTAGTAGGGGAAGTGAAAGATTAATGGTGCAATGCAACAGAATAACTGGATTGTTGCTATGGATTGCTTAATAAAAGCAGATTTGTGCAGCAATTACATTTAATGTTAAATAATATTTACAATGTAGTCATTCTCCTGCAGGCTCAGTGAGAAGATATATGTAAATATGCAGAAAACTAACTGCTACTGTGCATGTGAGCCATTGTAATTATCATCATTTAACTTTTTCCCATTCAATTCATTTTCAGAAGATTTGCCACCTCTTCTCTCCACTGCACCACCCTGCCTGAAATTAAAAAACAAATCAGATCACAGATACTAAATTCCATCTTGGGGGATTTTATAATTCAACTCTCCACATTCAAGCAGCACTTGTTAGATTCTCTGTTAGTCATTTCTTCAATACTATGACTAATGCCTGAGGTAAATCAACTTATCCAGTGAAAAAGTGCACTTTGGGTTTAAGGATTTGGAGGTTGCAATCTATGGACAGCAGAATGTATGGTGGAGGCAGCGCCTCACCTGGAAGCCAAGAAATAAAAAGGGAGAATAAAAGTATCAGGTCCGGGGTCTTAGTATATACCCTTCAAGGGCACATCTCAGTGATCTAACTTCCTCTAGCTGGTCTTCAGTTTTTACATATCGCACTACCTCGCATGAGTGGTTTGGGCTGCAAAGCAAGCTACAACACATGAGTCCATAGGGGGCATGCAAGATCCAAATTATAGCACATTTGTGACACTTATTTGTGTCACTCACATGTTCTTATTTAAGGCCTGCATTATACCCAAATTTGGCTTAGGATTCAGGCTGGCTCCCAATAGGCATTTCACGCTAAACACTCACGGTAATACCACTCGGTATTACATGGCAATACTTGTGTAGTTTGTATTGTTCTTGTGTACTTTGACCTTGCTTTTGGGCCTCCCTTTCTCTATTATGTCTACATACATTCAAGTCTTGCCATATTTTATGAAACCAACTTTTGTTCTATTAGGTTGTGACCCACATCTGCCCTTGACAAGAATGATCATGCGTAACTCTAACTTTTCTTTTCTTCAAGAGTCCTTATATGCAGCTCATTGTTTGTCCTGTCCGCTTACTCTGTCTGGACTCTCCCACCCTCGTCTTCACTAAGTTTAATTTCCACAGTGCTTGTGAATTTTTCCCTAGAGAAATGCTTTGTTTCTTTTGCCTGCAACATTCTTTTGTAATCACTGTCTCTTCTGTTGATGTTGGCTGTTTCCAGATCGGGAAAGCTCTCCTTCTTCACAAGTACAATTGGTTGGATCCACCCACAAACCTTTGTTGTGTTTTGACCATGTGTTTTGTTCGTTTTGCTCTCAAATACAGACTGCAGAGCTATCTGCTCACTCTGCCAACTTAGATACTTAACTGTCATGTTTCTCAAAAAAGTGAATATTGCAAAAATATAATAATATAATAAAACCACCATACATTGAATGCTACATATGTGTAGTCACTTTACATGTCTTGTTTTATTATTTCATCACAACAGCTGTTGGAGATTATTGCTATGGCCTGACGAACTATATGTAACATTAGACTCCAAGTGAATACCTGTTGAATAAATAAGAAATGTTCAAGAAATAAGGTAATTTTCTCTAGTTCCCACAGATATAAATGGCTTGATATCACATCCCAAGTCTCTGCTTCTTAAGTGTTACATTGAATATCCTGTTTTAAGGAAGTTTATGAAGGACAATAGCTTTCCAAGCACTTCTATACTTGGCACCATTACATTGTATAGTTATTCTTACCATGCTGTACCGTGATCTCTCATTTATTAGTTTATTCATATACATTACAAATACTTATTTATTATCTATAGTGTTTCAGGCAAAATCTTAAGCACCAGACATTGTCTGGTCAATAAGATACACAAGGCCAATTCTTCAGTGCTTATTTTTCAGCACATCTTTTTCTTTATAATCTGCCTTCTTAATTTCTCAGGAATATACAGCAAATCCTCCTATCTTTCATATCTCTTGCTCCTTTCAATGCTCTCTATATAATAAATAGTCACCTGTTTTTCGAATGACATGGTAATGTCATAGGAAAAATACAGAGTGGAAGCCAAGATTCAGTATCTGAATTTACTACACCGAGGCTGCACAAGTCTCTCATATATATTATCTGCAATTTCCTCATCTTGAAACAGAAATGATAATCCTGCCTCACTAACTCATTGAACCTTGATATGACGATCAATAAGCTGATAGGGTATAGACATTTTGTAAGGTTAATACTCTGTACATTTTCATTATACCTTTCATCATTAATTTGGCTGCCTGGATAGGCATTGAGAAGTTATTTTTAACTTGGGAAGGAGGTTAGCAGCAGAAAATGGAAAACGAGGCTGAGAAATCAAAATTAACATGTTGACTTTGAATTTCCTATCTTTCTAGTTGATATATTTTGAATGTCTTCAATTTTGTCACATTTTCAATAAACTATCTTAATGATTTACACTACAAAGTTGAAACAATAGAATGTGACTTTAGAAAATGACAGTGTTTGAGACCTTCAAACCCCATAGAGGTTATAGAGAGATGCTTAAGATTTTATCTCTTGTCCTTGAAGTGTTTTAAAATGCAGATATTTCAAGAATATCAGATAAAAAATGACTTGGAGGAAACATAATTCTTCAGAATTTGGTGAATTCACAGAGAAACAATAAAGTATATTAGGTTTTAAGGGTTTTATTCTTTTTTTTCCTTGCCCAAAAAAATGTTTTTATTATTCTAAGTCAGTAGGACTGGATAGAGTGCTAGAGATTTTACCAACCAGCAGGAGAATCTATTGAGGCTAATAAAACTCATGCATACCAGTATGCTAGTAGTGAATTAACATACAAATCTCTAATAAGAACCAGATACATTTTAAAATAAGGATTTAGTGTTCAGAAACAAGTAAGTTTCATTTATACTAATGTCATGGGCCAATTTTAGGAGAAAATGGGAGCAGATAGAATAGATAGTCTCAATGTTTAGAACATGACAGTCATTGTCCTTGTTTATCTCTATACAGAGACTTTTCTACAAAGCTAAGTCAAATGAATAAGCGTCCATGTGTTCCATGATCGGACTTGTGCTACTGAAAGCTAGCTAGATTCAACATTAATAATGGTGCTAGGAAGCAAGAATTTTAATATGCCAAGGGACATTAGTGTGATTTTTAAGAATTCAAAAACTGAAATGTATGCAAAGAATATAGTAAATATTATAATTTGAGAACTGGAATTTACTATAATTTTTATGATTTTCTCCTCCATAACTATAAAAATGCTGTATATTAACAGAAGACCATTTGTAAATTACAAAAAACATTTTTTAAAAAGCAAATTATACTAGTGTCACAAATCAACAATGATTGCTATAAACATACTGCTAACATCTTCTCAAATTATGTTGTTATTTAAAAATAAAATGTAGAATATGTGCTATTTTTACTTAATTATTCAAAGTGTTAATAGACAATTGTTTTATTTTATGAAAAAATAAAACAAAATTTCATAGCAAAATAATAGGAGGGTAGCAATAGTTAATACATTGCACATTGTTATCTTCAAAATAGTATTTCAAAGTACAACATATGGGTATAAAATTTTTCCAAATAATAAGAGCACAAAGCTTTGAACTAAGAAAAACTAGCAGTGTAACTAACTTGTAATTTATTCTTTCCCTTCTTTCTTTTTCTCCTTTTCTCACCTTAGTTCCTCTTTCCTTTTGAACAGTTTCTTACCTTTTCACAATATCTACTGTATATTTTAGTCCTTATTTACTTTTTCAGTTTCTCATACCCAGAAGACAATATGATGTTTACACATGAGAGCCTGATTTATTTCACTTATGAATATAGTCTGAACTTGAACTATAAATGCATCACATTTACCCTTCTTTAAGGCTGAATAGTACTCCATTATATAAAAAAGATTACATTTTTAAAATCTATTCTTCAGTTGATGAGTATTTGGATTATTTCCAAGATTTTGCAATTAAAAGTTGTACTGATATTAACATGGTACATATATATTGCTGTGATATGATGTTTGTAATTCTTCTAGGAATATATCTAGGAGAGGAATAGTTTCTGGATTGAATAGAACCTCTAATTCCTAGTTTTCTGAGAAACATTCATACTGAATTCCAAAGTGTACCAGTCTACACTTCTACTAACAGTGGAAAAAGTTTTCTTTTTCCTCACAGCCCCAGCAGCATGTTATTGACTGATTTCTTTATTTTATTTTAAAGAAAAAAACCAATGAAAACAGTGATACAAAATTCCAAAACAAGATAAGAGGAGATTAACAATGGTTAATATATTGCTTATTGTTATCTTCAACATCACTGGCCATTTGAGAAATTATTTTTTCACAATAGCCATTCTTTCTGGAGTGAGATACAATGTCAGTGTTGTTTTAATTTGCATGTATCAAATGACCAATGATGTTGAATATTTTTTCATATATTTATTTTCCATTTGTATTTCTTCATCTGAGAAGTTCGTACTCATGTTAAATGACCATTTTTGGGTTGGATCTTTGAATTTGGGGGGGTCTGATTTTTTTTTTTATTTACCTAAGTCTTTCATCTGAAGAACAGCTGGTTAAATATTTTTTCCTACTCTGTAAGTTCTCTTTTCATTTTTTTTCATGATTTCTTTTGCTGTGCAAAATCTTTTTAATTGGATAAAATCCCACTTGTTGATTCTTTATAGTATTTACCATGTAATTGGGGTTTTGTTTATGAAGTCTCTGCTGACATCTATGTCTTTAAGATGTCTACCTATGTTCTCTGCCAGAAGATTTAATGTTTCTACTTTAAAATTTAGATCTTTGATCCATTTTGATTTTAGTTTACTCCATGGTGATAAACATGGGTCTAGTTTAAGTCTTTGACATTTGGAAAACCAATGCTTCCAGCACAACTTATTAAATAGGCTACCATTCTTTCAGTGAATATGTTTGGCCTCTTGGTCAAAGATAAGGTGGCTGAATGTGTATGTAGTTGTTTCTGAATCTTTTAACCTGCTTCATAATCCTGAGGTCTTTTTTGTCATTGCTTTGTTTTGTTTGCCTTGTTTTGTTTTGTTTGCCAGTAACATACTGATTTTATCACAGTAGCTTTTTAGTATAATTTCAAGTCAGGGAATGTAATGTCACTTGCCTTGCCTTTGTTTCTGGTAATTGTTTTTGTCATTGTATTCTGTTCTGGTCCCAAATGAATGTTAGGCAAGTTTTATCTAGTTCTGTGAGGTATGCTAATGATATTTTGATTGGGATTGTATTAAATCTGTATAAAAATTTTGGGAGTATGGCCATTTTCAATATGTCAATTCTTCCCGTCTATAAACAAGGAATGTCTTTCCACTTTCTGACATCCTATTGAAGCTCCTTTATCAGAGTGAATGTAATTTTCAGTTTGTAGACCTTTTATTTCCTTTGTTAGAATGATTCAAATGTATTTTACTTTTTTGGATGCTATTGTGAAGGATGTTGTTTCCCTAATTTCTTTCCTAGTGAGTTTGTGGTTTGCATACAGGAATGCCATTGATTTTTAAGTGCTGACTGTGTATCCAGGTACACTACTTAATTTGGTTATTATTTTATTCTCAGAGAAATTTCAAATGACTTATGCTTATTGCAAATTCTGGTGATTGCTCACTATATTTTCTCCAGATAACAGAAATATATAAAATACTGTTAGGAAACTGTAACAAATTTGGCTTCTTTAATCCTAGGGGCAGCAGAGACAAGAGAAGATATAGCTTTAAGAATGTTTCCATCAGTATCTTTATTTTAGAAATAAATTTACAGTATGGTAAATTATTCTAATAGTGTTAAAATCTACCAAATTTGGATACTTTTTCCTTTTCTGCTCCCAATTCAAAACAAGAAATTTTTGTAGTGAACATTTTCTGACTATTTAGATAGAAATACAATAACTATCACAAAACATTGCCAGAATACTGTAGGGAACATAAGGCAGAAACATAGCAGGATGAAGGGGCGATGAGGGTCAGCATAAGCACACAAATAGTGATAATTTACCTAAGCTCTAAAGCAAAGATACAACATGGGAGAGTGGAGATTTCAGGCTGTTAGGATTTTAGACACTTGTTGCAATGAATTTTCTTTTTTCTGTTGTTTTATTTATCATTGGCAGTCCTGTCCCCTAAGTTTCCTTGTGTGTTTCTTCTATTAGTATAGAGGTGGATAATACAGTAGATTTTTATTTGTTTATATCTTATTCATTTACCATAAGAAACATCTTTGGGGGGAGCAATGATCCCTTACCCAGACCAAAAGGTTGGAGGCTACTCGGAGTTCTAACACATTATCCAAATAATCCCACTTTAAGTTCCAATTTATATATTTTCAGGGCATGTGGGTTCCTATTTCACCACAAACTTTTCATCCCTTAATTAAAATTTAAATATAGTACCAATTAAATGACTATTTTAAATGTGCATTTCTTTGGTCATTGGAGTGGAACGGCAGCTTTACTTATATTTGTGACTTTTCCCCCTTGTGAATTTTCACATGGAACTCCTAAGTATTTGGCCCTGTGGTTAATCCAGTTATCCATTGTTAAAATGTTCACTTGCAGAGTGTTACTAGTAGAGTTATAATGGCAATCTTTTTCCTGAAACAACAGCTTTTAGATTGGACATTACTTGTAGAACTGATATGGATTTATAGAACCATATGCCTGGAAAGAACTGAATTTTAGCTGTAATTTAGGCCTACCCAACCACCTTATACATAAAACTTGTCTTTAGAGTTTCCAGCATCCAACTAATGTTAGAACAATCTGCCATCTGAGGTGGCGCACTCTGTCTGTGGACAGTTCTGTTGATTGTAACAGTCTTTCTTGTATGAAACCAGATAGTGTCTCTCCCTAGTTTCTTGCTACTGTCTCGGACCTTAGAGAACAAATTTGCTTCCTCTTGCACATGGCAGCCTTTTTGACATGTAGCGACAGTTTCTACAATATCTTTCCTCCATGTTAAACATACTGGTTCCTATAAGTGATTCTTATTTGACGTTGTCTCAAGGTATATTTTTGACCTTCCTAGTCACTTTCTACAGAATACTTCCCAATTTATCTATGACTTTTTAGAAATATATGATTGGATTTAATGCCTTACAGTTGACTGAATAATTTTAATAACTATAATTGTAATGAACAATGGCGTTTCTTATGATAGAAACATCATGTATGGTGCCAAGCATTTGGCATGTATTAATTCATTTCATTCATTAAAACATTACTAGGAATTAGACATCTTTATCTTCAATTGGTCAACAAGAAAACAAAGATGGTAGAAAGCTAAGACTGGATTGAGTAGAAAAGATGTAAAGTTTCTTCTGATATAGATATTATATTCCAATGAATGCATATGTGAAATCACATAACATTTTAAGCTGCTAACTGATTCATATTAACATAACTACTACTTTAAATTTCCAAGTAATATTTGAATGAACTACTTATAAGCCCCTGCCTTTCTTCTCATATACTTGAGTTTGGGAGCAAGTCTGAGATCCATGAAATTGTGCGTAACTTAACTTACTGTATTATAATTGATAGCCCACATTAGCAGTCAGGACATCTTATTCCATTTCTTCTCCTTCATGCAGTGAACTCCACCTCTTCTTGAAGTGACTGAATTCACACTTGACACCGCGTTCAGAGCACCATACGCTGCATAGTTTCCTATACATGGATGAATTTATTACTGTCTTTCACTTTCCTTTTCTGTTTACATGCAGAAAGCAGTTTCACAGGCTGGAGGGGATTCGGTATTATTCCATAGGTCTGTGGAGGTCACCTACTCCATTTCTCTTGCTGCTAAAAAGACCAAAAGCATTTACCAACTTGTTATACACTTTATGTAATGGTCATTATTGTTTACCATCCTTTTATTTCCTTTTTCTTCAAAGATATGCTTGAGAATGACGCTGTGCATGGGATTTGGTAACTTGTTTTTACTTAAGAAAAGTTCAAGTTTTAGTTTATTGACTATAAAATGAAAGGCTCATTCTTCTCTCTTAGCCTTCAAAGGTTTATATTAGTTCAAAAATCAAGAATATCCTGTGGACAGATTTCAGCAATACTTTTGTACTGTGAACTCAAAAACATAGTGAATGCTAGGGTGGATCAATCGAGAAATAAGGATTGATGGGGATATGGGCAGAAGCCCTGCTTGCAGCTTTTAGTTTATTTACTATATAACAATATGAAGAATCAGAAGTTATTTTATTTCTCTGGGCTGTAAAATCTAGAACACGAGGGAATCAGCATAAAATGAGGGAAAACTCTTCATGACACAAAAGGTGCTATGAATTACCTATAATTGTTGTAACTCAGAGTCTTCCAAGATATTGAAATGCTTTTGTGTGGATATTTTGTAAATCTCTACTGGAGCTTCATTAAAAAATATCTTTCTGGGGCTTGGTCCAGAAGAAACATCACCTGTTAAAATTTAGAGGACAAAACATTCTGAACATTACTTACTGCTAGGTCATACAAAAACAGCAATCACAGTTGGATCATTTTTTAATAGCCTAAGTCCTTGGGTGGGTGGCTGTAGGCAAACCAGAGAAGTGAATTTGTACTTCTGGTATTGAAAAGAGAGTCAGAGGGGCCTTTGCATGTACACACAATATATCTTCTGGTCATTGAGCCCCAAGCAAGGCTAGAAGTCTCTTGAAATTCATTTACTCACCTGCATAATCAGCCACCAGCTTATAAAAAAAACAAGCCTTCTCTGAAAAATGCACATTTTCTCCTGTGTCTGAAAAAAAAACACGCAGGAAAAACATCTGAGGAATATCTTAAATTTTATATGCAAGTGTATTTATAGTGATTTTAAATAGGCTGATTTTTTTTCATTTTTAGTGTACTCATAATATAGACTTTAAAATGACTTTGTTGTAGTGTACTGGTACAAATAAAGATCAAACTTAGCTACACAGATTTTCAAAAAACCACCTTCTAGTGTGCTTTGTTGTATGTGTTTTTTTAATATTCATAATGTGTTCTGCTCAGTGAAAACTTGATAATTGAGTGTTTCTCTTGGGGTGTTTTTGCATTATTCTGTAGATTGATGCATCAAATAAAATATGTTTAACATGATATTAAAATTTGAGAAATCAAAATTAGGCACACTCAGTCTTTTTCTTAATTTCCCTCAGTAATTTCTTTGTTAGAAATTAATCAATGGCACTGATGTACAGGATCAGTATTTGTCCCTGTAATTTGTAAAACAAACTTTTAGCAAAGGACAAAATGATTCATTAATTACTCTTAACATAGTTGATACACATTTCTTAAATTATTTTTCTTAGATTAATTATTGTAAAGAAAAATAGAAAAGATGTGGCTGTTCAATCTGAGTTTAAATTCTTCAGATTCACACTAAATTGAACAGAGCAGACCTTTTCAACTACTTGATAGAGCTCAAGAGAAAAGCAACAGGGAATGAGTGCAATCTAGGCCTATTTCATAGTAAACTAAGACATTATTGGTGAAATTATATACAGTGCATTTTATATGGTGGAATATATATATATATATATATATATATATATATATATATATATATATATATACCATATCTAAATTTCACTCATCATTCTTTCTTAAAGAAAACATTCACATACTTCTCTACCTATAGGACAATAAACTCACTTGTAACTTTCAAAATCATTTGAATTTTGGAATCTGTGAATGCTAAACTTCCACTTTCTCCTTTTTGGCTACCACATCTCAAAATCACTCTGCACCTTTTGCTTGAAGCTTTAGTATGGAGACGTTTTTCTTAACAGATAATAATTTGTTTCTTTTCATTTTCAGTGTGTTAAGTCAACCAAAATTTACTCATGTAGTCATGCAAAGAGTTTTTCTTGAGTAACTCCCATTTAATAAGGTGATTCTCAGTGCCGGCTGGTTCAGTGGTGAATACAATACTGCCTTTTTATGGCTTACTATTTATAAACAAACAAATACATCATTTCAGGTCATTCTATAAATACCAATAAAGAGTGTAGAGAGTTGCCAGATCTTAATATCTAGAACATATAAATAATTGAAAACTATCAGAGCCCCCCAAATTTAAAGACTTACTACAAAATGAGCATCTGAGATGACACAGAAACAGTAAATATATGAAAAAATGTTCAACAGTACTGGTCATTCAAGAGATACAAATTAAAACAATACTGAGATTCAACCTCAATCCAGAAAGAATGACTATCATAAAGAAATTAACTAATAACATATGCTGCTGGGACTGTGTAGAAAAAATAACCCTCCTCTACTGTTGCTGGGAGTGTAGACTGGTACAACCACTGTGGAGATCAGTATAGAGATTCTTCAAAAGATTAGGAATAGAGATCCCACTTGACCCAGCTATTCCCCATCATCACATATTCACAAAATACTTAAAAGTATTGTACCACAAAAATACATGTGTACTCATGTTTATAGAAGCACAATTTGCAGTCACTAAATCTTGGAAGTAGCCCAAATACATATCAACTGATGAATAGATAAAGAAGGATAAATTTAAGACATTTATATCTAAATGAATGGACCTTGAGACCATACTCTTAAGTGAAAAAAATCATACACAAATGCATAAATTTTGCATTGTCTCTCTGGTGTGAGAAACCAAAAGTGTAGATAAGAACCAAAATATAGAATAGAGATTGTGAAATAGGAGGACATTTTTCAAAAGGAAAGGGGAAGTAGGAAAGGGGAGGGCAGAAAGGAAGGGAAAAGGAAAGAAAATCATAAAAAAATGGGTAAAATGGAACGAATTTCTTAAATAAATAAGTGAAAAGGGGTTGAAAGGAGAGGAGGGCAATGGAAAAAAAAGGAATCTAGATATATCATGTGCAGGTACAAATACCTATGATGAAGGTGATCATTATGTATATCTAAATAATCTTGAAGAAGAACAAAAAGAAGAGGAAGAAGAAGAAGAAAGAAGAAGAAGAAGAAGAAGAAGAAGAAGGAAGAAGAAGAAGAAGAAGAAGAAGGAAAAGAAAAGAAAGAATGAAAGAAAGAAAGAAAGAAAGAAAGAAAGAAGAAAAAGAAAGAAAAATTTTATGTGTCATAAAAATGCGATTAAGTGCAGTAAAGCTTTCTGGACAGAGAGGAGAGTAAGTGTAACAGCCTTGATATAGGAAAAAAACGTGAAATGTTTTAATGAAATGTCAAAGAAGACCAGTGATCCTGGAGCCAAATAAACAATAGGGAGAGTAATAGATGTCACACAATTATTGGCTGAGATGACGTAGGCCATTGTAAGCCATTCCAAAAAAGTTGAATTGACTCTAAATCTAAATAGAAGGTATCAAGGGGTGTTGAAAATAGTGACAATTTGTAATTTATTACTTGCTTTGGTAAGATATGGATTTATATTTAGTTATTATTTTATACCCTTATTACAGTGTAATTGAAAACAAATGGTACAATTTCACACATACAATTTCATGCCTACTGAAAAACGTATCTAGCCAAGATCCATTGCTGCAATCCATAGAGAGAACGTGTCTGTTAAACTCATGTCTCTTCATGCACGTTGGCCGCAGCTCCCTAGCACACCTCTCTGCACTGCCCTGCATCCTCAGGCAAACACAGATCTGCTATCATGTACATTAGTTCATAGTTTCTAGGATTTTGTACAAATGAAATAGCTCTGTGATGTAGTTGTTATTTTTCTGACCTTTTTTACTCAGCATAAGTATGATGAAATTCATCAGAATTTCTGTATTCATTTATAGTATTTATTTTTATTGATGATTTTACTTGATGTAGTAGTACACATTCTGTTACACGGATATGCCGCAATTCGATTGCCATGTACTTCTTGATGGACTTTTTGTTTTTAAAAAAGAATAGCTTCCCTTAGCTATAATTAGCATATCACAAGGTTCACATATGAAAATGTCGAAGTGCTTTGAAGCATATTAACAAAGGTATGCAACTGCCTCTATCATCTAATTCCCCACCATTTTTATTATCCAAAGGACTAACTTATTATTACTTCTCCCTGCAGTCCCTGCCCGTCACTAAATCTACTTTTTTCTTCTATAGATTTGACTGTTCTGAACATTTAATATACATTGATTCATGAATTTTGTGTCTTTTCTGTTAGATTCCTTGAATTATGTTTTCAAGGTTCATCAAACTGTAGCAAATAAAAATAATTCATTACTTCGTTTACAGCTGCCATGCTAAACTTGTACATTAGTCCTAATAGTTTCTCTCTCTCTCTCTCTCTCTCTCTCTCTCTCTCTCTCTCTCTCTCTCTCTCTCTCCGTGTGTGTGTGTGTTTGTCTTCCTTAGGATTTTTTGTATACACAATTGGATCTACAAATATCATTTATTTTTTCTTTCCAATCTGGATTTATTTCTTTTTCTAATTTCTGTGGCTAGAACCTTTGGTACATTAATGAGTAGAAGTAGTAAAAAAACAGATATTCTCAATTCCTGATCTTTTCAAAAAAGTCCCAAATCTTTACCTAATATTATACTAGCTGTGCATATTGTGTAGATATCATTTATAAGAGAAAATTCCTTTCTAAACCCAGGTATTAATTATTTATATCATGAACACAATAGTGTTTTGTTAAATGCCTTTTCAGTGTATACTGAGACAGTCTTAAGTTTGGGGGCCTTTTCTTTATTTGTATAGTATTACATTGATTAATTTTTATAGGTGAATGAATGTGCATTTTCTGGGTGAGCTCAATTTGGTCATGATTTTTAATTATTATCAAATGTTGCTGGGTGAGAATGAAAATACTTTGCTAAAGATATTTGCTTGTATATTATGGAGGCGCAAGTTACATTTTCTTGTGATACTTGGTTTTGGAGGTCTCATTACTCTTTGTGGTATGCTACTACCTCCTACATATTTTGGAACAATGAGCGAAAGATTGGTGTTTGTTTTTCTTACTTTTTTTTAAGAATTTGTCTGTGAAGTCATGTCTTGCACAGTTTGGGAGAGGAGGTTTTTGATTACTAATTTAATGCAATTTCTTGTAATATACCTAATATTCTTATTTTTATTTTAGTGGAATCAGTTTAGTTTAAATAGTGTAAGTCTTAAACTCCTCTAGGAAATTTAAGTTTCAACTATTGTTGAGTACTAGGATCTTTCTTGTATTGTATTCTGCCCTGAGAACCTCTAGTGACATTTCCCTCCCCAGCCTCCAAATTCTTCCTTTTCAATTTGGGGACATCATTAGGTTTCCCATGGCTCTCCTGTGATGCAGTCTGAGATCAGCTCCAACTAGTAAAGTGGGACAATCACAGTTTTCATAACTAAGTTTCTTCACTTAGTTTTCTCCTCTCTCACTGGGTTACTTTCTTGCATTCCATAATTTCAAGCAAATGAACATCATTTTTTCATATGTATTGTTCTGTTTTCAGTTGTATCTTCCACAAAGATAACTCTATATTTTCTTACCTCTCAGGGAGAAGTTGTCCAAGAGATTACTTATTCACTTTTTATTGTGAAAGTAGAATTTTTATAAAACAATTCAAGAATTTGCAGACATATATCCAAAAAAACCTCTTCATTTTTATCACTCTCCCTGCATTCTATTCTCCCCAAATTTAACTGAACTCCAGGTCTTCAGGGTAAATAGTGTGTAGTAGATATATTTAGTTATACTCTGACTGTCATGGTTTATGTCGGTGACCCCAGGCCTCATGTATTTGCATTGTACATTTGTGACTGGTTCATTGTCTAGTGCTTGGATTGGTGGTGTCAGTGCTACATCCTCCTAGGGGGGGAACCAGGATGCAATGCAATGGCAGGAAGAAGGTGTGTCCTCTCTCTTGCCGGTTTCCACTTGCTGTTTGCAGCCACCATGAACTGCGTCCCCGCCATGCCACCCTGCCTTGGAGCCAACTGAGTATGGACTGAAACCTCCAAAAACTGTAAGAAATAAACCTTTCCTTTCCCAACTTTGGGCATCAGGTATTTTGTCTCAGCGACGAATAAAAAGTAACTAAGACACTGACTGATCCAAGCGACTGCTGTTTCTTTATCGATTCCATCTTTACCCTTCTTTTTTTGATAGTTCTTATGGTGGATAATATCTACATAGCTATCCAGCTATCATGTCAACATCACTTCCTGACAGCATTCAATCCAGAGTAAAAATCACTAGATACAAGTTCCCGAACTAGAGTACATCCTTCCTATTATATTTTTACTTAAATGCTCCACATTTATCAGTGGTGCACAGACTTTTTCATTGTAATGAGGTACAAATCCAAACTTTTAATGGCAGTCTATCTAAAAACATTGAAAGAATAATATGAACACATTATAGAATATAGTCAATCTTTTTCATTTTGGTTTTGTTTTATTTTTTGCATTTTTATCTCAATCACAAAATAGTTATTTTGTAGAGCATGATTTTAAATTATGTAAAACTCATGGGATGGCTAAATGAAATCATTTAATGCCTACATTGCTTACTATCTTATTTTTTGTGGTGCAAACACTTGAAAGCTACTGTCTTGGAGTTTTCAAGAACACATTTTTGTGGTATTCAACATGATGTAAAATATATCTGCTAAATTTATTCCTTCAGTTGAACTAAAATTTTGTATCCTTTGTCTAATACCTCCTGAAGCCTTATTTTTCATTAAGTACAACACATGATTTCTAATCAAATGACGTCTTTTACTGCTTTACTGCCTCATTATGTGTAGGTCATATAATAATTTAAACTTTTCTTTTTTTCGAGAAATACTACTACATAGAGTTAATCAGGTAGTCAGTATGGTATAGTTGAAAGAGAACTGAGTTTGCTATTAGAAGTTCTAAATTTAGAGCGTTCTAGCTGGTTGATTTGGTGGAAATTTATCTGCCTTTCTGAAGTTTGGCTTCCTTATCTGAACAGAGAAATTCTTAGTTTACAGAGTTATCATGAGAATTAAATGACGCCGTATATAGGGAGCTTTTTGTAAAATATGGCATGTAATATAAATGTGAATATTTTTGTTTTTAATGTAGTTTTAGAAAAGGAAGGAAAATGACTGAGTGTACAGTACATCTCCTCTCATCACTCCATTATTTTCATGGGGACCAGAAAGCATAGAGAGGGGAAATGAGTTTATTTCAGATTAGGTTTAGACTCCAAGATCTGTACCTATAACCTAGCATCTTTTTACTCTAAAACATCTTCTTTTTAACTTTTTTATTTTTTTCTCTATAACAAAAATCAATCTAGCAAATTATTTGTTGTCTTTCAGAGATTAACTCCTGAAAATCTTCTAAACAATTTACAAATTTAAGGAATCCTGAGTATTTATGAGATTATAATAAAATTACAAAAGTGTATTGAAAAATATTTGCCAGACGTTTTAGATCTAAATGATTCTGTGGTGTTACTCTCACATGTTTTGTCTTTCCTCTGATCCACTCCCTCTCCTTTCCTTGCCCTCTGCCTTCCTTCCTTCTCTTCTTTTCTTCCTTCTTTCTTTCCTTCCCTGCTTCCTTCCATCCATCTTCCCTTCATTCAGTAGTACATGGGTCTATTTTGTCTAACCAAAATTCAGTCTTATTTCATGGTGGTTTCACTTGGTCATAATTGTGTACTATAAAATTGTGTGCTCTCTACGCTACAGTAAGGGTTTTAAAAAAGAAAAAATAATAATCTTGGAGCCTGAGGAAAATGTTCACTTCACTGATTACAAATTGCTATCTACTTGCAGGTCGGCTGTTTGTTCTGGTTACTTATTCTGTCTAACATGCCTGACTGCACAAATCACCGAATAGAGGGATAAAAAGATCTTTTGGAATCTGAATTTGCTATGTTGCAAGATCAGTTACCATATGGAATACAAAAGCCCAGAGCCTTAAGAATGAAACATTTTGTGGTTTTGCTTTTTTTCCTTAGAATTATGAAAGTGTCTTTTTATCACTGTTGAAATGCAGTATTTACTGCATAAAAAGATTGCTTGTGTGCGTGCACACATGTGTGCATGCATGTGTATGTGTGTGTGTGTCTGTGTGTGTGTGTGTAAAGTGAATGAGGGCACCAAAATTTTTATATGAAGTAATATTTTATTCTATAACAAAGATTGTACTGTATGTATTGTAAATAATCAGGAATTTCTCGTGAGCCTCCTAAATATTTTCCCCAGGTATTGATTATAAAACCATATTTACTACACTTTCTCTGTCATATCAAAGTGAGTGTTTACTGTAGCCTCATCTAAAAAGATTTGGATAATGGAAACTGACTTCAAGCTACATGAATGGTGATACAAATAGTTAAGCTGGTCTGTTATTCCTTTGCTTTCATTCCTTTGCTTTTTATACATTTTCTGAAATCTATGCAGTGCTATACTCTATTGTGCACATAGAAACACACGTCAGTACGACACAGGCTTGCCTTAGAAACCTGCAGAAAATTTGCTAAGGGAACACGAATCAGAAGACATGAGGCAGAGAGACCAAGTGCTGGCTCTTACTCAGTGACAGTTTAACTTCTCTAAGCTTTGCAAGCAAGACATCTTCTATCCAGCCTGTTACACTGACTGAGATTCCTCAGCTGCATATCATTTCGTGTCCCACTGGCACGGCTTCAAGGACTGCAAGCCAATTCAAACATGCAGATGCATTCTCAGGAAGATTTATGAACTTTCCTGTTTCACATTGTGACATCCTTGACTCAAATATTAATGATCAGAGGTTTTTGTGATCAATGAAGAGAACATAGGCATAGGTAGCAGAGAGAATTTTGAGGAATATTTCTAACTAGTACAATATTTATTTACTCATGAATATTGCAGAATATATAGAATCTTCTGATGGAAAAAAAATGTTACAAAAGCAGAGCAGTTGGATGTAAGTTTTATAGTCAAGGAAATGGAACCAAAATAGTTTACATGGGGGCCAGATAGTAAATGCTACATTTGCAGGCATCTCATTAAATCTTCCCAGCAAACTTTTGATTTAGAAATTATTCCTTTTCTTATTTTACAAATAGGGTAACTGAGGTTCTAAAAAAGTCAATAACTTATTGAAAGTCATCTAGTTAATCAGTGTCAGATCCTGGATTTTGCACAAAAACTTTGAGTTGGATAGTTTGTACTCTTAATCCTGTGTTATTCTGTCTCTCCAGGTATATCTAAGCCAACTTCCTGACTCTTTTTCACCAACCTCTCCTCTTTTTATTATATTGTAATGACAAACACATCTAAAACATTTTAAACAGAGAACTATATGCATGTATATGTTTTTTTTTTGTTTCTCAAGATGTCTGCAGACTCATGATTGATAAATGACTCAGAAGAGAAAGCTGAGACTGATTCTGTATAATCATTACCCAGAAAAAAACTTCTTTAAGGCCTTTAAGCATTCTAAGCTTAAGGCAAGATGAACAGTGTGCTAATTAGCTCTAGTGCTATCAGCCTGCTGTTCTTTGTAGGGGGCTAGGAATGAAAGAGGTTAGATTGTGCATAACAATATGGTCCATTGGCCTGATTACAAGAGTCCAAGAGGGCTTTTGCTACATGACCAGATGGACATCTTTCAATGTTTACAGGAGGAAATGTATGTGATTGGCATATAGATCCCCATGCCTCCAAGATGTTGGCCGCCTCAATTTCTCCCCATAGATAATGTTGCCCTTATTCATAAATACAGATAGATAGAGATAGATATTTCAAAGGAAACTTTAATGATAAGCCTATGGCTTTTCTAGAGGAAAATATGACAAAGAATACCATTTGAACTTTAGTAAGAAGCAGATTGTTCTTTTAATCAGAAAAGATAAAGTTCAGTCCCAATTCTACCTTGAGCACAGACTACGCCTTCTTCATAGCTGAAAAAAATCAAGCCATCAGGCGTCCTAGTTTCACTTTAAACTGAATTTAACTTTAAAACAATGGTCCCAAAATGCAAACTATGTCTCAATACTCCCTGGAATTTCAACTGCTTGTCTATAGATAGTTGATTTTCCAGTTTCTGAGAACTTACTTTCATACCTTCTTTCTTCACAAAATTTATTTCTCCATCTACCCCACTCCTTATTTTCAGTCATATACACCTCACTGAGAAAATATGAGAGAGCCATGGCAAAGATACTGTTCCATCTTTTGCCCCAGAATCTCCAACTTCTTGTTGGTTATGTAGGGAAAGGCCACATTTAGGCAGAGAAAAGACAGATTTTATTAAAAAATTATGAGAGAAACTTACTAACAGCAGCTTCTGTCTCTACAAGTAGACTCTACAGTTGGAGCAATTAGAAACAGAAAGAAGAGGAGAGAGAGAGAGAGAGAGAGAGAGAGAGAGAGAGAGAGATGCCAAGTAACACATTTATCATAAGAATTTATCAGGAATTGCTACCAGAATCATAAAAGAGCAGGGCCTTATCCACCTGACAGAATGCAAAGGAGATAAAGAGGCAGTCAACTAAAGACTCTTATTTAAGTATATAAGACATGAACACATATGCACACATACACAAACACATACCTACACTACACACATGTGTGTATGTTCTCATTTTAACATCACTCTATTGTAGCACATACACACATCTACACTTGTTCCCATTACTTAACTATTAAGTCTATGCTGCCTTACTGTAAAGCCTCCCACACTTATCCACGACAAAGGGACAAGAAGAAATCAAACAGCCAGAAGGAATGTAGGCGAATGTGCTCAGGTTAGTATCAAAGACAGCCAAAAGATCCAATCCGATGGCAACAATTTCCAGGTGTCTACATGGGGGATGGGAAAATCACTAGTCCTAAATTAAAGAAGCTAGGGATGAGAGCTCAGGGGTATTTACCTCGGATGTGCCTTATGTTCACAAATTAGCTATCTATCTTCTTTCTTTTCCATCTTTGTTTCCAAAATAAACCACTTTATTTTATCCTTACATACATTTCTTCATGTCTATTGGATAATTTCTTTCAGTGCCCAAATATATTCAAATATATTTCATTTTTAAAATAGAACACAAAACCCTTTTTCACACCGTATCTCTCTCCATCTATAACTCAAATTCTTCACACTTCTCACTGCAAAAGTGGCTGTAAGAATTGTCCATGCTTCTTGTTTCTACTGCTCCAAATTCCTCTTTCCTTAAATCAGTCCAGATCTTAATCTGACCAAAGCACCTATCTACCTTTATCAAAATCATCTCCAAATGGAACATTGATTTCTGCTTTTTCCCAGGTTCTTATCACATGAAGTAATGTTTTTCATTCTTTGACTTTAATTCTATGAATTTCTTTTTGAGTTAAATGTGTTTCTTTTATGTACTATGCTGTTGGATCTTTGTTTCTTGATCAATTCAGTTTGTTTTGATTGGTGAATTGAGACCATTTACATTATTAAATTATAACTGATATATATTGAATTACCTTTGTCATGTTACTTCCCTGTCATAGGTTTCATTTCCCCTCTGTTTAATTGCTTGATTTTCCAGGTGGATTCATTCTATTAGTGTTCATGCAATTGCAGCCTTCTTAATTTCTGTCTAAATTATCCATTAAAACATTTTGGAGTGCTGATTTGACTATCATAAATTTCTTCAGTTGTTCTTTCTCATGGAAGTGTCTTATTTCTCCATTAATTTTGAAAGAGATTTTTGCAGAATACATCAATCTGGATTAGAGGTTGCTCTCTTTTAGGACTTGAAATACTTTGCTCTAAACTCTCCTTGTCTTAAGAATTTGTGTTGAAATGTCTGCGGTGATTCTCCCGTGCTTTACTTTAGAAGTGATTTGTTTCTTTTATCTAAAAGTTTCAAATTTATTTTGAGTTTCTTTTAATTTTATTTTAAGGTGAAAAATAAAACAAAATTTCAAAACAAGATAATGGGAAGTAACAGCAGTTAATATATTATGTTTTATTATCTTCAAAGTAGTTACTCGGAGTATAAGATATAGGCATGAAAAATTGTCCAAACAATATTAGCAAAAAACTTTGTCAATGAACTAACAGAAATTAGTATTATAACTATCTTAACTATCTTGTGCATACATATATGCATATATATATATATACATACATATACATATATATATATATATACATATACATATATGTACATTACAGTTTCTCTTTCCTAAGTCCCATGTTTCTCTCTCTTCTCTGTCGCATGCCATCTAGCGCAGGGTGGGGTAGTTCTTCCTCTCTGTTTGTATCTAGTTTTTTCTTCTGTGTTATTGCCTTCTCTTCTCACTCTCCTTTAATGGCTTCTACTTTATTAAACCTCTAAAAACTGGCCTTAGGCTCTTTACTCTTTTTTTTGCACATATTAGATTCAACTTCAACTGTTTCACAGATTTTTTTCCATACATGAACCCATTTTTGTTGTTTCCTTTCTTTGCAGGTATCAAAATTCAATCAGAAATAATTTCAAATGAATGGAGCAATATATTTGATTGTTGAGATAGTTTTTGATCTGATATTATATGGCAGTGATGCGAACCCTTTAGAGCTTTTAGTGATATAAACAAACCAGTTGGGCACAAGTATCAAAGGTTCACCACCAAAGTTATAGGTCTTCCACAGTCAGGTTTATGGACTTTTCTGTGCGTCAAATGTCAAACATAATTTTCAAGCAGGTATAATTTATGAAAACAGGAATAGAGTATAAAATACAGTGGAACTGTGAAGGCAAAGTGTATCAGTTAAGAAGTTAAATGTTGTAACATCTTAATGTTCAGTAAACAGAACCTGTATTAGAAATTTTGTGGGGAGGGAAATGTAACAAATTACTAGACACAGAAATATTATACATGGCTTGAGATGAGTTGGCGAATGTCTGAACATGAGGATTTAAAAACAGAATTATACTTCCCTGTGTTTCTTAATCCAGATGTCTTGAAATATGAAGTGTTACAATGGTAATGAGCACATTTCTATCCAGGGACAGACTGACTTCACAATTAGAGGCAAATTTACATTTGTGGCCATATTTAAATGGACATGATTATATATGGGTCTAGTATTATGGAATCAGTTGGAAAAATAAAGATTCCTGTATTTGGATTCACTGTTATGTTTTGATCTTTCTGTTGTAACTGAAGATTATTTTATAAATTGGTTTGTTTTTGAACAAAGGCTGTTGCAAAAGTAGTGAAACTGACTTTGTTTGGTGGGTAGAAAGAACAAGCAATATAGTTTCAGATGTTAGGGTCAAGGTGGTGTCAAGATATCCCAGTGGAACTGGCTGTGGTAGGGGTGCAGCTGCAGTCCAAGGACACTGTCATTCAGCACTGTGCAATGGTTCAGCGATGCAGATCTAAGTACAGTTTAGGAAGAACCCAGGCTGAGAGGTCACATTTCACCGTCAGCAAAGTAAAGAAGGCCAATCAAAGCCAAGGCTAAAATATAGGCAGAAAGTTAGAGGGAGGGACAATGGGATGAATACCTGAGGGATGTGTTTTGCCTGGATCAGAGAGGGATGCTAGAGAAACCTATCAAAGGCAATGAAGACTGAGGATTTTATAACGATGAATGTTGACTTTGGAGAGTGTATTTTCAGTGGAGTGGTTGGGGTAGAATTTTTACTGTGAAAACAGATCAGTCAATGAGGGGAAAAAAAGGAGATAAGCAAAAGTGAAAGGAGAGAAATAACTCTCAGGGGAGAGGTGGTGGCATGTCCAAGGGAACACATTTTTTAAAAATTGCTTTGAGAGGTCACTATTTTCTTATGTATGGAAATTATAACTGCTTATCGTAAGCGTAAAAATCCAAAAAGTGAAAAGAACAAAGTAAAAAGCTCATAAAATGCAACAATATTGAAAATAAAGAACACTATCATTTTGGTAGGCCAAAGACTAATAATACTAGACATTTATCCATGCAGGTAAATATAACTTTATTTTATTTCTCAATGCTTTCTCTATATGTTTCAAACTCTAGCACCAGACATGAGGGAGTAAACTCATTTGTTTCATGTATGGCAAAGACAGAAAAATAATAATGGCATTGATCATATGATATTTGTCAATGCTTTCTTCCCTCTCACTAATCCTTGATAGAAGACTTTGGAGTTGGAAATATTTCCCAATGCAGTGAAAGATATTTAATGTCAACGGAAAGTAGATGGTTCTCTCTGGACCATGGTTTCATTGTATGGATCCTCATTATCTACCTTCCTTTTTTTTTCTCTCTGGTTTTCAAGTCATCATACCAAGGCCATTGAGATATTCTAACTTCAAGGCACATCCAAGGCTCAGAATTTTCACAACTCCTCTCCCAGTTTGAAGATGGGGCCAAGTTCATTTACTCAAAGTAGAACCATCATTTCACTAGACTATCTCCCCAAGCCTGGCACATCAAAAATGAGGCCTTATATCTTATAAGATTATCACCTCCTAAAATCCAAGTAAAGGAGAAAATGTCTAAAATCATTGGTTTGTTCCCTTTATAATGCTTAAGGAAAGAAGTTTAGTAAACCAGAACTTTTTTTCATTCAGAATCCTCCTGATGAATCACAGTGCAATATTTGTAATTCACAGTGAACCAAATTCTTGTTCTCTGAACTACTGCTTTGACTGCGCTAGACTGAAGAAGAAAGTGATCTGTAGAAGCAGCATCTCTGATTCATGCTAGATTCAAATACAGTTATAATTTTCATTCTAGTCCTTAGATAATCACAAATGGCACTTTAAGAAATATTTTAAACACATGGATAACATCATATGCATGGAATCTGCTACTTTTCATTTATGATATAATTAACATGTCATTTATGTCCCAGATTTCCCAATTTTCACATGACAACAGCTAAAATGAACATTGATGAGGGACCTTATGGCCTGCAGGATCAAGTACCATCTGGACTTTTAGAGGGTTGGTTTGTTTATCTCTGCTATTGATTAGTTTTGTTTGTGTTTGAATTTAACATAATGAATATCATATAATATGTATTATGCAAGATTTGCTTTGCCTCCTTCAACATTATCTTTGTAAGATTATTCATGACAGGCTACTGTTTTCTAAGTCTTAAAAGCCCTTTTGTTAATGTCTTTGTTATTAATCCAGGAAAGACACATACGCATTGGAATTTATTTTATTATTGAGTAAACCTAAGAGTTAAATTTCATCTGAGTTGACTTAGCATTGCAGTTAACAGCAGCAAACAAATGATCAAAAATAATATATTGCTTTTTGGAAAATAATTGCTGAAATAAAGTGCTAATATTTTTGAAAATCCATTTCTGAACAAGATGTATTGAACAGTCTCTGCCCTCTTCCCATTCACTCTGGTAAATATAGATGATTATTACTAATTTCTGAAATAAATTTATTTATCAACTCTGCTTTAATTTTTTATGAATGGCAGTAAGAAAATGACTTATTTTTCGCAAATAAGTATGTGGGAATGGAAGGAGTTTATTTTTTTTTCTTTTAGAGAAACTTTACTTCATGTGAATTTCATACCCCAAATCATATACTTGGCAACTGTTGTTATTTAATTTTATTGAAACCTCACATTGCTAATCACCTAACTCACAAAATTTTGCTACCTGGTTATTAGAATGGTTTGTTTTCTCAGACCCATACCCATTAGTTCTAATCATCTTCTTGCTTGTGAGGCATTTCTCACCTCTAGATATGGAAAGTGCACAAAATAAGCATATGGTTTTATTTCTGCCTCCAGATATCAAAAAATAGAACATTACCCCCACACTCAGTGTCCTTTGGAATGTGCCTTGTCCCTGTCCCCTCCCTCTTCCTCCCTCAGACCACTTAACAAAATTGAAATATCTGTCTGAATTGATATAGAGTCACTAAACCATCAATGTAGAAATCTGGATCAAAAGTACTTAGACTAACAAAGAATATGTAATGACTCAAGGTCTTGAAGGCAGGAGAGGATAGAGTCAGATGGGGATTAAACTTGGAAAGGTGGAGTTTCTCTTTCTGCAAGTCAGAGGAGAGGAAAAGTTCATTCAACCAGTCACTTAACCAAGATATATTAAGATCTATTAATTAGCATACTGTGCAAACCGCTAAAAAGAGATTTTAAAGGAGAACAAGCTGTACTTAGACACTCCTGCTAGAAGGACCTGATCTCTTCTAAAAAGGAAATGAGATCATGATTCTGAGTAAGAGCTGCTTAGGGAAAAGTGTGTTTGGGTACTTGAAGAGTACAAATAAGATTTCAAAGTTACAGAAACAGAAAGCTAAGGAATCAGCATGTTTCATTTTCAAGCTTGTAGTATTTTGTTTTGAAATCTAAGCTTGGAATACTCATATCATGCATCACAGTGAATCTTACTGATTCCATTTTTTAAATTGCACCTGCCATGGAGTCATGCCAAAACACACATCCCAAATTAAAGCACAGAAACCAATAAAACACAATGAGGACTGAATGCTGCAGACTCAATTGCTTATTAAAAAACCATTAGCCTTAAAATGTTAGATTGTCAGAAAACAATTCCTTTCTCCTAACATCAGCTTTGAAGGTCAGCTAATCGGAAATATATTGAATTACGACAGGCAGGAAATTCAATAAAGCAGCTCCAGCAGTAGAAGAAATCTTGCTCCAGGTCCTGCTGGTAGCATTAGAAAGGCATCATCAGGCACGTAGACACAGATCCAAGCTCTCATTATGCCGATAATAATTTTGGTATTTAAAGTTCACCTGTAGTAACTTAAATCAACTTTTTAAACATATCATTTGATATAGTATTTAATGTGCCTTTAAAAAGGACTTAAACATTCTAAGATATGTGAAGACTTTAGAAATAAAATATCCACATGCACTGAGCCAATGTGCCTCCTTTCATGTTTTCCTTTCTTTTCTTTCTTTCTTTCTTTCATTTTTTTGGCAATGAGGCTTTTTTGCTTTCTTTTAGTTCCTCCCTTCTATTTTCTGAAAATTAACTTGCATTTTTGATTTTGGATTTGTATAGAGTGAAGTATGAGTACTGAGGTCTTAACATTCAAGCCGACAGAAAAGAGTCAAATCTGCTATTATCTTTTGTGCTGAGAGAGATGTTTATTGTAAATGCTTTAGGGCTCTCTCTGAAGACTTGGGAGAAGAGGTCTTTGAAGATGGTGCCAGTGGCAGAGTTTTGCTTTAGATCCCCATGACTGAAAGAACTGCAGAGGTGACTTGGGGAAGAGTTATTTATAAGATCATTGAGGAGAACATGAAAAGAAAACTATTTCACTTCAATAGGCTCCTTTTTTGTTACTATTAAATAAATCATAGAATTTGAATTAGAAAACATTTTCTAAGTCATGCAGACCAGTGGTTTTATAACATTTTCCACACAGACATGAGATTGAGATGATATTTTCACTACTCCATGACAAAATTAAGTAATAAAAAATAGAAAAGAAGCAGAAAATGGAAAGATATCTTTGTAAATAAGGAGGGTAAGGGGTTGAAGGGAGTGGAGAGGAATGGGAAATTAAAGAGAAACTAAGACATGTCAAGTACTGATACAAATTCCCTATATTGAATGCCATCATTACGCATACCTTAAATTTACAAATAAGCTTAATTAATAAAAAAATTTAAACATTCAAAGAAAAAAGAATGAAGCAAACAAGGACAACAGGCTTTTTTATGAAGCTAGATTTGATGTTTCTTTTCAGTCTTATTATATTCATCTTATCGATGGTCTTAAAATATTCCTTTTTTATTTCAAGTGATACATATGTGTGATAGGACGATTTAAATGATCTTGGTGAGATCAACTGAAGCATCATGAATATTTGGAAGTTGGGACAGAACTGAAGTGAAGCTGGACTAAAGGTAGGCAGCGTTAAGCTTGGTGACCAGGTACTTGTAATTCCTGAACTGCTTTCTTCTGCTGTTTGCATTCATAATGTCCTTCTGTTCTCTATTCCATTCTCCCTCAAATAGAAAGAATCAGTTCTGAGCCTTTTATTCAAATCAAATACGCAGTGGGGCTCAACTGGAGGTGCTAGAAATCATCATTCTTTCCTTTTGATTTTCTGTTCTCATGGGGCTTGGCATGATGGAGCAGACCTATAATTCCAGCACTTGGACAGCTGAGGCAGTCACTGTGAGACACTGTGGACACTGCGAGTTCAAGGTCCGCTTGTATTGCTTAGTGAGATCGAAGTCAGCTTGAACTAAATATATAATGAGACCTTTTGCCATAGTTATTGGTCTCTCTCTCTCTACCAGCATAGTATTCATATGAGAGCTAAACCCTTACAACACTGTAGCAAAGTTGATCCTTTCACAGTTGACATTCCCCTTCACTTATTCCTTAGATTCTTTCTCCGCTAAGCACATTCTATCTACTTTGCACATTTGCTCCAACAGAAACTGCTCCATTAAAGGTCAGCCATCATAATCTGTGTATTGAAACTAATGGTCACTTCATTATCATTGCATTCAATTTCTCAGCATCATTTCACACATTAGCACCTCCTTCTTCAAATACAGAAATACACCATTTTCACATGTTGTACGGTTGTTTTTCCTCTACTTTAGAGCTTGTTTTTCCCAATATGCCCTTTTGTCCATGTAAGCAAGAGTTCCATATAGAAAACTTGACTTAACCCCCAGTGTAAAGTCTTTCTATGCATCATCCCAATAAACTTTACTGTCTGTTGCTCTCTGAACGCATATCAAAATTTTCATCATGGTAATTATAATTGTATTCATTTTTACACACATTAAATATTTATCTGTCTCCCTCAGCACACAAAGCTTTCTGAACTTAAGGATCTTTGACAGAATCCCCATTGCTGTACTTCCAGAACCCAGCACAGCGTCTGATGCATAGTAGTTGTTTAAGAAAGACTTCCTTAATGACTGGACAGATGTATATATGCTAGGAGTCTCACAAACCTTTTTAGTACACTTACCCTGCAAACTCATGGCCAACCCCTTATGCTATCTTTGCAATGACTCTAGCATGTCTCTTTCTTCCAAACCTCTTGAGACCATGCTTATGGTTCAAGCCATCATCTCCTCTTGCTTTAAACCTCATAGCATCTTTCATTTTGTCCTAATATTCAGTCCATCCTATTTACTGAAATAAACATCATAACCTTCTAAACGTTCTGATTTAATCATTTTCGCAAACAAAATATGGCCCCTCTTTGCCTATAGTTTTTTCTAAACTTTCCACCCTGGCATTGGTGGGTCTCAGATACTCCAGTTTATCCTATCCAAAATGTGAAAGGTGGTTAACATTCCATGAATTCACATCTTTTTCAAGGACCTATGATGAAACTTTTGTGATGCAATATGCTTTTTTATATCATTTAGTAGTATGAGAACTCAAGAAATTGTTGAACATGGTATGTTGTCTAATCTCAAACTTTAGTACAATGTTTAATTTATAGAAAAATGTATTATTTGTTGAAGAAATCATCATATAATTTTCTCCTTATAATTCTGTTTTCAGGATCATACACAGTAGAGAAGATAAGAAATGATTGTTTCCAAGCCCTTATAGTGTTTGAGTATGAATAAAATTAAAATGTTGGGTTTCACATGTATATAAAGCAATGCATGACTTTTAGTTGTGTTAAGGTTAAGGTTTGTACAACTGATGTCTGTGGCTTCCTGAGCCAAAAGAAGAAAAATCTTGTCTGCAAAAACTGTCCGAGAGAGCCCATCCAATTAATCACAAGACCCTTAGCAAAAAGCAAAACAAACAAACAAACAAAAAGCTGTTGATGCATGTTGCCTTTTTCCCAGAAAGATCTGACAGATATGAAGAGAACAACATCCTCAGGCAACACATTCAGCAGATAAGACTCTAAAATGTGAAAAGGTCCATTTTGAACTTTTCTAGCACAGATTGGCTGCCTGTGGGTCTTGATATTGACCTCCAAGTACACTATATGGGTTCCCTTTACCAGTCCCATAACTCCTTCATGTGTGATTCCTGGCAGTTTAATAATGTAATTCAATTAGCCAAATATATATATTTTTAAATTTCAATTTTTAAATATTGTTTTGGGTTACAGGAAGACAGTGTAATATAATTAATGCTATGTTAGTGATTAGCAGGTTATTTTTGTAGGAGTCATTTCTTTAGCATAGGAGTTCTCAATTCTGGTGATCTTTCAATAATTTTGATGCCCAAACACCTCCCACTCCCGAAGCAGTTCTGCTCATATGGTCTGGGGTAGATCTCACGCATGACATGCTTTTTAAAACAGTCCAGGGAAATACAACTTTTTGCTAGTGTAGACGATCATTGCAACTCACTGAAGGTTGCCCTTTTATTGTAAATTGTGAGGTTTTTTTCTGTTGTAAATTTTTAAGAAACAAAATCATTAATACAGTGGTGCAGGATCATTGCTTTCAATCTAACACTGCTTTTCTCTCTTATGAAGCTGTAAGCTTGAGATGTGAGCACGGCACTCGGCACCTACAGTGAATGCCAGTACAACTCACACACACAATATTAGTATTCCATTGGGTACTAGCCTTCCTAGTTATATTTTTTACCAGTTAGGGGCGGGTTGACAGGCCATGTGTAATCTTTATCAATCACAATATGTTCTCTGAGTAAACAAAGTGCAGGCCTGGCATTTAGACAGTTTATATTTTATCCCTGGCTATCTTTTTATCTTCTATTTTCATCTTATATCATGCCTGATTCCCCTTCCAGCTTATGCTTCAGTCACACTGAATTATGGGACAATCCTCCCCAGTCCGGTGATGCACAGGCTCTTCTGTCTGCAGGAATTTTCGGAGACTTTTTCCTATGTTTGGATGGCCTCCCCATCTTGTTTGCCTCGAAGTTTTTGATCATTTCTGAGCTCTTAATGGTGTGCAGTTGGACTGTGAATGCATCACCCGTGTGTGTTCGTGTGTGTCATGTGCATTTCCATTGCAAGATGAGCCACAGATTGCAATACATCTCCAAAGAAATCTGGGACTCCATAAAGATTAAGATCCTTGTCTTGCTTATATTTAAATGTGGCAGAATGAAGCACACTGAGACTGTGTTGTCACCACCTCCTCCAAGCAAGTTCACTGTTACAGATATTCTCTCCTCTTGTGTTTCCATGCTCTGTATATATTTCTTTCACGTATGATTTTTCGTGTCTCCCTTTAGACTTAGATCCCACTGAAGGCAGAGCTCATTTTACTCCAAAGTTTAGCAAAAATCCATGCATTTGTGTTTATCTGCAGAAGTCGAAGTTCAGGTCAATTTGTGTGGAATTTAAAGCTTTTCATATACTGTAGTTGGGGAAGAAGCAGGGTTTCCTTTTCCAGATATTATTAATGTAATTTGATTTTGACCAGTGATTTACTTTTTTGAGGTTATACTTAATGTGAAGGCTGAGAAATACAATTTGTCCTTAAGAAAATATTAAATTATTATGGTGGGGATATTGCTTAGCAACACAGTGCCTACCTAGCAAGCGTGAAGTCCTGAGATTTATTCAAGGTACCAAAAAAAATTCTAAAAAGAGGAAATATTACATCATTGAGCGGTGACAGATTGACTCCAGATTATATGTACATGTATATACATATAAACATAATTGGTGTATCAGAAGATTTTTCGTTAACAAACATTTTAGTTATGTGAGTTCTGGGAAGAGAACAAATACATGAAATGGAGGAGAAGAAATTTTTACCAAAGTAATTCAAGAGAAATTCTCAGAGTTTAGGAATTGTATTTATAGTGTAAAGGGCTAACATTCAGCAAAATAGATGAAAATACACACAGGCCAAGATATATCACTGTGAAACTTCACAACAGTAGGAACAAAGAAAAAAATTTCCAGAGGGCCGAAAATAGGTCAAGTACAAAGGCCCTGGAATCAGATGGACTAAGAATTGTCAGTATCATAAATAGAAGTCAATGAAGTGATGCTTTAAAAATTCTAAATGATTGCTGACATAATGTTTCTGTGCTCACACAAACTAATAATCAGATGTACAAGTAGAAGACACTTTCAGACATATCTCAGAGATTCTATATCCCTGCACATCTTTTTTCTCCAGAAGCTATTAGAGATTTTATCTATGAAAAGGAAGAACTAAACCAAGAAAGACAAAGATGCAGGATGCAGAAAACTGACGCAACAGATGAGTGAGAGAGATGTAACTCTTAGAAGGCGATAGAAAGAAGGGAGATCTTAGATGACAAATTTGAACCAGGAATTGAGGGTAACCAGTTGAGACTATTACAGGAAAATAGCTTCCCGTAGAAGTCCTGCAAAACGATAGCACTGATAGAATAATTTAAGTGAATAAAAATCTTGGGAGGATATTTGGATCATTAGTAAAGAATTTTCAACTGAATTAATGAAAATCAAAACACTACAGAGTTGGAATTTGTTACAATTTTATACATACCGCTGGGAAAGAGGTTAATTCACTCTGACAATCTTTAAGGCTGATCAAAAAGAAAAAAATATATCCTTGGAGTAGGGTCTTCCATGGAGCCACCAGACTGGTCAAATAATGAAAATTCTCTGGAAAGAACCTTTTAAAGATTTTTGTGTTAGTCTGTTCAAATTGCCATTACAGAATACCGTAGATGGGATAATTTGAATACCAGGAACATTTTTTCACAAGTTTAGAGGCTGAGTCCATGATCAAAGGGCCTGCAAGTTCAGTGTCTGGTGAGGACTTTCTTCCTAGCTTATCGATGGCCGCTTTCTCACTGTACCCTTAAGTGGCCATGCTGCTGTATATTGAGAGGGAGAGGAAGAAGAATTATAAGGAGTCTCCTTCTAAGAAAAACAATCCAGTTTGATGAGGCCAATCCCTACCCTTATGACTCCTTAGTATTTATTTTTGGTTTGCTTTTTGAGACAGGGTTTTGATATGTATTCTAGGCTGGGCCAAAAAATGCAAAACTTTGCTACCATTTGCACTTGACTAATTCTTTGCTCAGGATAGAAAGAACCTAGAAACCACTTCTGGAGGGGTACTCATGCACCCCAAACCGGTCACAAAGCTGGCATGTACATTATATCTCTCATCTTTGCTTTTTAGGATCTCCTTGACTTAAATTTTCCTCACTTTTACTAAAATATGTCTAGAAATGTCTTTATTTTTATGAAAGCTACTTGAGTTTTTTTTTTCTGCTTGTGATTCGGAAAATGACAATTTATGCTCATTTCTTCTGCAAAACAGCACATGGTTACTTTTCTCAAGTATCTTTTAAATTATCACTACAAATCTTTCCATTTTTTTTCTCACAAGCACCATTGGGTGAATGGAAGAAGTGTTCATTCTATTCCCTACATCCTTTAATCATTCAGTAGTATTTTGCATTTATCATTCTGTAAAGTAGCCTGCAAAATCTGTTGGGATATTCCTGTTCTTTACTGATTTCACTAGGTACAACTGGAATAAAAAGAACTACTTATTTTCCTCCCTTTTTCATTTTAGTTGCTGCCAAACAGATCTCATTATTTTCAATTCTACTTTTTTCAGTGTTGTTCAACTTCTTTAAATCCTATCAGTTAGATGCTGCCAAAATGTGATTATAGTATTTTAAATAGAACTATAAAAAATATTTCATCTAGGAATTTTGTCTGTTTTAATATTTTCAGTATCTGTGCACAGTCACAAGAAAGATTGCTTTTATTTACATTCTCTGTAAACTTTAACCTGGATTTTTCTTCAAATAAAAAATCTTACTGTATGGAATAATTTTCCCATATATGATAGTTTTCAAATTTTGTTATCGTTTTTAATGTGTATTTCTTTTTTTTATTTTCTATACATACAAATCAGCTGTTATATGCATATTTTATTTATAAAATCAAATTATGACTTAAATGTTTTGTTTTTAATATTTAAATTGTCATTTACAGCTAGTACTTTTTATGATTGAAAATGTTTAAGTACCAACTGCAACGCTGGGAAAACAGGACCAGTTGTAATAAACAATGTCATGCTAGCAAGGTGAATGACTGTGCTTTTAATTTTTACTTTTCTTCAATTCTGTATGCTACACTGATCCAGGAGCAACAGGACAATTATCCTCTGTGCATATCTTTAATAAATTAAATTGGTGGCTTGTGCTTAGCTAATAAAATTTGTGCTTTTGTTCTTTAGTTGAGGTAAAAAATATCTGATTCCAGTATATTAATTCAGTGTGACAGAAAATTGTTAGTGCAGAATTGTCAAATATATCTCAGGTCAAACTGAAAAATGTAAGAAGGAAATTACTTTCTCTCTAATATTTATATATATATATATATATATATATATATATAATTGCTTGTATTTTATTTACAGTGTTTATACATACATACTTAATTGTATATAACACTTGTCATAGTATATATGAAATTTGATTTGGATTTTTCACTTTATACATTTTTTATGTGTTTAGTAATGTCCATGGTAATAGTGACAATTTGGAAAGCCTATATATATGTGTATATATATATATATATATATATATATATATATATAGCATATATATATATATATATATATGTATTCCATTGTGGGCTGCATAGTATTTTTGTCTATTACAGTGAACAGCACAATTATCTTCACCTTCTAGGTATCTTTTTAATAAATGTATCAACTTCTTAGGGCATATTACCAGAAATAAGATTAGTAGAATTTAAAAATTCTATATACTTGATGATTGTTCATACAGATCCCTGGGTTTGTTTCTAAGTCCTCTTCATTTATCTACAGGTGTACTTGGGTATTTAGATTTTCTTTGGTAGTTATGAAAAACATTTTAAAATTCAGAGATAATTAGAATTCAGAGGAAATACAGCATGGTGTATTTTCTGCCTTCTCATGTTTTTTTAACTCTTACTTTTCTACTCCCCATTTACTTCCTCATATCCTTTTTCCTAAATCTTCCCATAATTCTTTTCTCTGTCCTTTCTTTTTTGATAAATGTTTTTTAAATAAGAATAATTCATATTAAAATTTTTGGTAAAATCAAAGCCTGAAAAAGTCTATTTGAACTTTCAAAAAATGACTTATGTTAAATAAATAAATAAATAAATAATTATGCTGAACTGTGTCAGTTTGTTTATTTAATATTTAAGGGAGAAATTTGTTTAGTATAACAAGTAAGATAATACATGTGAGTAAATTCTACCATACCTCCACTGAATACATTCTCCATGTAGAGGGCAAATATAAAGGTAAGGTAATTTAGGAAAACAATAGTAAAATTTTTCTTAGGAATTTGTTCAAGGACATTTTATTTAAGTGTAGTAGATAATATGATACATCACATATAATCTTTTTATTAGTCAGTTATATAATTTATGTTCTGCTGACCCCAGTCCTAAATCTATGTGTTTTTCCTATGTTTGAACTTTAAGTATTTCAGGAACCACTGAAATAGTGCAAAGATTAAAAATGTTTGCTACTATAGTTTTGATCTTATGATCACAATTGTCATGTTTCACTAGAGATGTCTAACTTTCAATTATTTATGCTATTGAATCTCTCTTCCTCATTTGCATCTCTTGATTGCTTCCTTTTCAAACATTAATTCCTTCTGGTTTCTATTGCACAATATGACTTTTGCCTACCTTTTGTCTTTTGCATGTCTTAAAATATTATTTATACAGATGATGTCCACATTCCTTCACTACTCTAATGTCCTGATACGCACAGTCCCCACGTAACGTTGTGTTCCCCAGGGTTCCACCACTGGCACTCTTCTTTACTCTCTTTGGGATTGTGTCTCAGCTTTCTTATAACATCCTTATAATGGCAAAATGCAATATGTATCTCTATGAATTCCTCATCTTGGGGATTCAGATTAATGTATTAGTTCCATCCAAGCCATAACTTCCTACACAATGTATAAGTGTTCTTCAGGATGCCCTAAAACCAATTTATTCTTTTAAATTTTAAATTTATTCTTTTAAATTTAAATTTAAAAGAGTGAATTTTATTCACTCTATTATCTCTATTCTTTCTACCTCAAACATATATACTTTTTGCATTTTCTATCTTGGTTTATAACAACATATGATCATCAAAGCAGATTCAGAGAAGTGATTTTCAGTCCGTCTCCTTGTTGGTTGCTATACTATTTTTCTATTGCTTTTATAACAATTAACACAAACTCAGTGGTTTGAAACAATATAAATTTATTGTCTTAGATTTATGTTGCTTAGAAATCCAAAATGGGTTTCATGGGTTCAAAATTAAGATGTCAGTATGTTTGTGATTTTTTCTCAAGGCTCAACAGCAGAATCAATTTTTTGGTCTTTCTGGTTTCCAAATATTACCCATATTCTTTGACTTGTCTCCAAAGCAAGCAATTGGTAGCATAATTTTTCTTTGTACTATAACTTTCATAATATTCCAAGATCACATGCACCCTAACTAACACTCTGGATCTCTGACACTTTTTAGGGCTCTTGTAATTATATTACATCTACATATAATTCAGGATCATCTTTTAATGTCAGCTGATTTGCAACTTTAATCCTATCTTCAACTTTATTCTCTTATGACATTTAAGACTAAATATTTACAGGTTCTAGAACCTGTAAATACAGGATATAGGTATTTTGGGGAGTCTATTACTCTCTCTACCATAGTACTTAATTTTTGTTACAGTAAATATACCTTGAATTTTGTTACTTTATTCTTACAATTTAATTCAGATTTTTATAACTTATTAACCATTCTAAACTAAGTTGTTACCATGAGTCTAGAATCTTTTTTATAGTTCACCTTCTACACAGTTTTAAATATTACCATATGAGAAAAAAGTTTAATTGTGCTTATCTCTACTTAAAAACCTTTAGCAGGATACATTTCCCTTATCCATTCAATCTTCACCACTGAATTCGCTCAAATTAATTTGTTTTTTTTTGCAAGTGCCATATTGTAGTCTACCCTTTTGTACTGTAAAATTATTCTTGAAATACTAAATATTGCTTTGTTTCTTTGGTGTGAGAAATTCAAAGTGTAAGTAAGGACCAAAGAAGCATAATAGGTATTGTGAAATAGTAAACACATGCACAAAAGGAAGGGCAACTAGGGAGGTGAGTGGGAAAGGAAGGAAGAGAAAAAACGATAAAAAGGAAGCAAAGCTTTGTAAAAAAAGAAGGTAAAGGAGTTGAAGGGAGGGGAAGGTCTTACAGGAGGGAGGATATTGTCTCTTCTCGTCTCTGGGCCCCTGCACTAGAGGGGCTGGCATCTGCTAGGCAGGTGTAAGAAGACCACTTATGGTGCGGACTGTTGGGAGAAGAACCAGATGCCAGCCCTTTTCCTGTGAGTCAGTGTGGGATGAGAACAAGAATCCAACAAGAAGCCAAGCCCTTCCTGAGAGTTGCTGCCATGTACTTACTTCCAGGAGGAGAACCAGATGCCAGCCTCTTGTGGTGCACGGGTTGAGAGTTAACAAGAGGCAATGTCCTCCCCACCCACTCCATAGACTGAGAAAATATTTATTGAGGTAAAATATAATTTATTGCTTGTAGTGTTTAGTGCTTATTAATTTTGCAGAGTTAAAGATGGTAGTCTGATCATCTATTTAGAGGATAACAATACGAACTATAGCATCTATGAGGGGTCTCTTTCTGAAGGTGGTACTCATTGTTATTCCCAATTAATTTAAAGTCCTGTATAATTTTCATTGTTTTGTTGCGTTTGGTTTTATTCTGTTTTCTCTTGTTTGATTTTAGATCTGATGGCATGGGCAGCTATTTCAAAGATAAAAAGATATATTATGTAGCCATTTTGGATTTAGTATTATTTTGTTTTGAAGTTCTGTATTGTGTCCCTTGTTTTTTTTTATTGAGTCTATTCAGTTCTCTTTTGCTTAATTTTACTGTGTGAAGATATAGGTGGCTATTTGAAGACAAGAGACATTGTGGTAACCAGTGTTGATTTCCTATTATCTTGTTTTGAAATCCTGTGTTACACTGTTTTTTTAAAAAAGGCTAAAAACAAGGAAAATAAAACCAATCAAAACAAACCATTGTAAATGATACAGTATTTCAAAAAAATACAAAATCAACAATAGTTACCATAATGCTTCTTGGTGTCTTCAGAATAGGTGCAGATACCTTCAGACATAGTAAAGATCAAACAGAAAAGAATAGAACTGATAAAAACAAACCAATGAATGCAATAGAGGTCTTCAAAACAAGACATTAGTAAAGCCAAAGTGGTTACAATAATATATCTTACTATCTTTGAAGTAGATGCTCAATGCCATCAGATATAACAAAATCAAACAAAACAAAACAGAATAAAACCCAACTCAACAAAGCAATGAAAAATTATATAGGACTTCAAAAAAAGATATTAAGGAATTAACAATGGCTACTGCCTTCAGAAGGAGATCACCCCTAGATGCCACACTGTGTGCCGTTGTCCTCTGAACAGACGATCAGACTACCAGCTGCAGACCTGCATGGTCAGTGAGACACCAAAACACCACAAGCATCAAATTGCATTTCACTTCAATAGCTATCCTTGGAGCCAGTGTTTCTCTGGATCAGCTGACACTATGTGAGGAGGTGTTGGCTCTTCTTGTTTGCCAGTCCACACCCCTGTAGGGATTGGGGTTTGGCTGTCCCCTGGCAACCATGCCCCATGCAAGGCACTGGTTCACAGAGAGGGTTTGCTTCTTGGTGAATCCTTGTTCTCTCACCCTGTAGTCCACAAATAGCACTGATTCTCACACTCTTTTGTCTTATTCTATTTGAGTTTGTTTGGTTTTATTCTTTTTAAAATAAAAATTTCAAAAAATTAAAATAAAAAAAGAGTACATTGCCATTAATTCCCCTCAAACTACCTCTTCACTTCAAAAACATCTATCATATTGTTCCTGGCATTTTTCTGAAGTAGTTATGGAACTCCTCTTTTCTTTAGCTGCATTGTATGACTTCCTCAATGCCCTTAATCACTTCAAAACCTTCACCTTTCTTTTGAAGATAACAAGAGGCATTATGGGAGTTATTGTCGACTTCCTATTATCTTGTTATGAAGTCCTGTTTCACTTTCATTGTTTTGTTTTAGTTGATTTTATTCTTTTACATTTCATTTAGTTTTATTCTCTTTAAAATAAAAAAAATGAAAAACTAGAGGACCACTTATAAGATGATGATGAGCCTTGGATATCTTACCCATAGCTGGTACAAAGTACCTGACATTCACAATTTAAAGCAGGAAAAGTACATTTTGATTCACATTTTGAGAAGATTCAGTCCATGCTCAGCTGGCTCCAAGGCATAAATATAGTGGTAGGAGAATATGTTGGAGCAAAGCTGCTCACTTCCTGGTGGTCAGAAAGCAGAGACTAGGAGAAGAGGCTGAGAGACAGAGATCAGAAACTGGATATAACCCCCAAAGGCATTCCTCCATGACCCAGTTTCTCCAACTAAGTGTCACCTTCTAATATCCCATTCAGTATGAACTAAAGAAAGTGTTTAGCTATTGTGAAGGAATATTTCCTTCCTTCTCTACATGCAGAGAATTGGACATGTAAACAAAGACCTGAAGCATGAAAATAGTAATTAAGATAAAGTTGTAGACAGTGAGGTAGGCTTCAAAGTAAAAGTCAAACTAGAGACAAAGGTGCACATAAAGTTCTTGGAGCAAGATAGCAAGGCTTGGCACATTTAGAAAACACATATGAGTAGGTGATCTTGAGAAGAAAACTTACTTAGAAAGGTTTCTGTTGATGTAACCAAATTCAGAATCATTTTTCATGAATGTGTATTCATACCAATTGATCTGATGTTTAGAGCAAAGAACTGAATAGATCCTGTGGCTGTCTTGTTATTATATCTCTATCTATCTATGTATCTATCTAATTATACAATAATTTCTTAAGATCCAGAATACTGTGCTTAGCTTCCTTTCTCAATAATTTTTCTAAATCTAAACTCACTTCATGAATATTTCTGCCCCACTGAATTTCATATATGTTCTGAAAAAGCAAAACTCTTTTGGAGGCATGTCAGCAATTACAATAACAGAATTGAAGCATCATTTAGAAATTAATTGCCTTTCCAAAATATTATCTCTTTACTATATCTCCTATATGTCACATTCTACATCCCTCTTAGCCTTGCTTTGCCTTCTTTCTTTCTCTTC